>JABUQX010013470.1:0-22500 GCA_015478945.1 Trachelipus rathkii
ATATAATTATTATAATATATATGTTATTAATATATTATATATTATTTTTTTTATTATATATATTTATATATATATTATATATATATATATATATAATATATATTAATATATAATATAATATTATATATATATATTATTATATATATATTATATATAATATATAATATATTAATATATATTATAATATTAATATCATATTAATATATTTATAGTTGTATACACTCCGGTCATTATAGCATATATAGCCTGGAGGCTTGAATCTATCAATAAAAATATTATTATTGCTACAGTATAGCTTATTTATTAATATATACGGCCAGAGGGGTGAAAAAGGCAGTATTTTTCACTTGAGTCTATATTATCTACCCACTTTCAATATTAAACTCTGTTAACAAGTATAATATAATAACATTAGAGTAATTATCACTAAATATTGCATGTAAATTATGCCGCGTATATATATATATTTAGCTACCGAGCTGATATTATATATATATATCTATTATTTTATTAAAGAACCTTTTAAATAAGATTAATCGCATTACTTATCAGAGTACTTATTCTAAATAAAAATTGTATCTTTATAGCTCCTCACCATTACTGGTATGGATTTTTATATCAACCATACATTATTCACCTATAACAATTTATACCCACTAACAGAGTACTTCTCTATTTATAATTTCACTAATCTAATACGCCTGTTGCAAAAAGTCCATTAAACCATAAATACAATATTAATTCCATCACTTATCTCATACACATTCATTTTCACACTTTCACAAAATAGTGAGTTCCATATTAGTTGAAATTATGAATTGACTAAAAAAATCTTACAAAAATAAGTATACTAAATAAATAAAACACCAAATAAATTAAAGCACACCAACACAATCATTCACCACTTCTAAATGCAA
The DNA here is from genome assembly GCA_015478945.1 of Trachelipus rathkii. Classification (NCBI taxonomy): domain Eukaryota; kingdom Metazoa; phylum Arthropoda; class Malacostraca; order Isopoda; family Trachelipodidae; genus Trachelipus; species Trachelipus rathkii. The sequence continues at coordinate 918 of JABUQX010013470.1, forward strand.
CTGGTTCTTCACCATCAGTCCCCTCAGTCTTTGCCTCACTCTTCAAACCAAAATTACGCCAGAGCAAACTATAAAATCTTCTCTAAAATTACCCACGACAGGCGACACCTCTGACACATTCAAAATCATAAGACTATTAAGACAAATTCAGTCGGGTTCTCAGGTAGTCTTTCCTAGATCAGTGCTCTCCTTGCTCTTAAAGCTTCTGTGATTTTCGCTATTATTTACTGAGCGTGGAGTTATGGCAACCGACAGTTCTACAATGAACGGAAACTATACAGCTCTTCCAATAAAAAAGCGTTCAATAGTACTAGCAATCTAATTCCATATCTCGAAATTACCATTCTGGACGTCAAACTCTACAATTACCATTCCGTTCTATGTCTGTCCAATTTTTCTTGTTTTCTTCTTTATTGTTTCTTTTTTTCAGTTTATAATTATTTTATTTATCCATATTATTAATAGCTATCTAATCTCACACAATACCACTGGTTCGCTAATATACGCAGTTTGAATTTTTTAATGTAGGTCAAAATTAACTTTGTAGTTTTATTTCACGTTAAATTAAAAAAACTGATAACCCCCAATTTTTAAGAGATAAAAATACAAACTATTAAATACAATTAAACAAAATAGAAAATAATATATATTTATACACTTATAATATTATTTACATAACGAGAAAACATTACAGACAACTTCAAAATTCAGCAAGCACACTATTCATAGCCAAACCAAATCTGCGCGTACACATAACTGTACAAAATGTTTACAATACAGATATATATCGAGAAACAAGTTATCCCTTGCTTCATCAAACCTTTAACATCCATATCAACATTTTCATACTCATATTTTTCATGGAGAGGTACAAACTCGATCACAAAATATTCTCTTTTATTAGAATACTTTGAGTATTAACGAGACCAACCACACAACTATAATGATAATTCACTAATTTATCTTCTCTCATCAATGTATGTCTCGCCTCACTATTCTCAGCGCCTGTATGTATAGAATTCAGATAAACCCCCACACAGATGTGAGATTGGATACATGTGGGCGCTATGGACTTACACATTATGAGCGAGTTGCGAATCAGGAATAATTACCTCTAATTCTATATAGTTACTACCAATCACGTTAAATAGCAGAGCAGACATTTTTTGGGTAAACAATGTCCTCTTTTATGTTTTGATCCCTATATATATTTTGCCAGTGCAGCCAACCATCAACTCCACTTACTACAATAACAACTACTATCACCTAGTCTCTTGTTTTGGCCTAAATTTTGATAATTATAGGAAATATTATATCAAGATGAGCGTTAGCCGCAATTACTCTTCTCAACTTTTTCAAACAACGGAGAGTTTGCATTAAGCGCCAATGGACCTATCCATCCTCAGTTCGCACATCCGGATGCCATGTTCTCTATAACCACCCTTAGAATCACCCAATATTTTAATATCCTTTATCTTATCGCACACGCCGAGCACAGCTTAAACCAAGCATCGAACGAGCAATCGTGTCTCAATTAGTTACCTAAGTATTACGAATTCTCAGCATAAATTTTGGACAACAAGCGGATATTATCAATTCCCCACTACAGAGTTAGCTCAAAGTAAAATAATCTTCTGTACTCAAAATAACAACGGTACGAGAAACCGCTGGAGACGATGTGTCACACAATGGCAACCTTATTTACATGTAACTTAAATCTTCGTAACAACTTTTCAGAGATCCTTAAGGAACATATATATAACACAATGATTTGACTATACTTTTCCTAAAACTTATGCACCCAATACATACGCAATAGAAACACTAATCTCTCTTCAATCTTAGTAATTATATAACCGCGTTAAAATGTACAAGACCACACTAAAAATAAAACTCACTCATGCCCGCGCGCGAACAGGACAGCAAGAGTAATATAAAACACTATATCACGTAAGTCTAGCGCTCTTCTTCTACACGATTCAGATATCTAAGAATATCTCTTACAAATCTACCAAAGCTCCTTTTCTAATAATTACCTCACTAGAAGTGAAATAGTACTAAGTTTTAAAGAGGTTGATCGTCTGTCTTAAAGATTTTAAAGTAGATCAGTATAATGTTTTAGCGCTTGTTGTTAAGGCACATGCATCTAATAACACTACTACGACTCACCGTAAATTAAATTGCACACTAAAGAATAATTAATAAAATATAGAATAACACAAAAGAATAATAATACGACGAAAAACACACTGAGAAAGTATGATTTAGATGAAAAATAATATAAAAACCACTTTAAAAAAAACAACTCCCAAAATTAAAAAAATAGTGCTGTTTCACATGTATCCTAAGCAGTAGACTAGACGTTAGCATATATTTTTGAGGATATACGGTTTTATCATACAAACAATTATTCAGAGGTAGGGTAGTTGACCCAGACTAGGCACTTAAATATAATATTTAGTCAGATGTGCGGTCAATAAAACATATTGAATTTCCACTGTTTAACATAAATTAATGCAAAATAAAACATTGACAAATTTAGCAACACTAAATTAAATTTATTATGAAACAGAGTCAATAATCCCCTCTCACTATCACTTTTATTATTGACAATATTATACAATATATATTATATATATGTTAGGTTGACACTTAAAAATTTGAGTACAAGACACTAATTCTCAGACACAATCCTTTCAGCTCAAAACCACACAAACACCACACAGATATCATTAAAATGTTACTGTTTGTTGTCAGAGGTATAGAGGTTATTCAAAGAGATGCTTAGCAAGAGTTATCCATAGCTTACTATAATGAACACGTTATTGTAGATTAATACAAATATTCAGGAACTATATATTAATATAATGAACAATTGTAAAAGAACAATAACTAATAATAATACTATCTTGCGAAATCATTTTTCAAAATTCTTGCTAGATATCAAACGTTTGGAGTCCTAATCTTTAACTAGTGATTTATAAGCAAATTTAGTGATATGGAAACATAAAATGTATGATCTTAATTTTCAAAATCACCGATATACGGAATACATATATATAATCTTATAAATAAAATAAATAAAAAATTTAATACTCAATTAGGAATTAAAAAATGATTTTATAATAGATAATTTTTGTTGATTATTATTCAGATCAGAATAACAATATATATAACTTATATCGAAAATAATAAATAATAAGTATTATTAACAAACTCAAATACTAAGAAAAAGAAATTTCTAAAGAAATTCCAGCGAGAAGAACGACACACTTCCGACATTTGTGAACGCGCGGCGCGCGATTACCTAAATCACATGTGAAAGGGCATGAGCTTACTCCGTACATTAATGAATCTTGGCGAGCATACAATTAGCAATATGTAGTACGCAAATTGTCACTTTAAGGAACATTATTCAATTATGTAGAGATTATCATATCGGGTATTTCCTGTTAATTTAAAGTATTTCTTCTTAAGATATTATGTGAGCTACTGCGAGTCAAGTAAAAAAAATATTAATATAATAAATAAAAAAATTATAAAGAGAAAATATAGATTCTGTTACTTATATATATATATAACGCAATAAGTTACATATTTTAATATTATTTATTATTTTTTTTTGAAATAAAATTTTTTTAAAAAAAATAATATCCTCTCTCTAATTCTATCTACTTTTACTCTTCCCCTATCGTTTCTCTATAATCTCCTCCCCGTACATCCAAATTTTCTCATTTTGTTACAAGGTCTTTATTTTCTCATTTCATCCTTAAGAAAATCCTTCAAGCTTTGACTGTCTTTGATAGCGTTCTTTTTTTCCTCTGAATCATCTCATGCAAAATATCTCCTACCGGTCTTCTATAACAGACGGGCTATGAATTTAGGTAGAGGGTTGTATTGTTTTAAATGCCAAAAAAAATTGAAAGATGAAACACTTAGTTACGGCTTATTATATCTAAATTATATTAGCTATTTATTGGCGTCAAAAAAAAAATGATGTTGAGTATGGTAATAATTATCTATTGACAATTCTTGACTGCAGGTTGCAAGATTTAGCATTTAAAAATGCCCAATTGGCATTGTGCAGGATTGTCACGTTATTTTCCAGAAGTCACATAAAAGAAATAAATACAGTATTTAAAAGTTGTAACTAATGAAAGTAATAGCATCACTACAGAAATGGTAAATAATATAAAGACTAAAAAATTAAAAAATCTAGGTTATTTATCACCTCAAAATAAAATATCAAATATTAGAGAGTATTCTCAAAGATTTTCAAAAGGCCTTAGGAATAAGAATTGCAACATTTCAATATAAAAGAGTGGTAATAAACGTAATTAAGCCTCGAAGTGTATAGAGAGTAAATAGGGATGTGTATATAGATCAAATCTTTTCAGACAAAATGAGTAATAAGAATTTATTATTAAATGGTAATTCATGAACATAATTTATTGTACGATAGAACGTGAGAAGATTATGCTTATAACATATCAAAGCAACACCATGCACATCACAGGATATCTTCGCGAGTGCATGACCGATATCACATATTCTGAGCATCTATTCCCCAGGTAATATAAATGCAAAATCGACACCATATGGATGAAAATAAGACACCATAACTATATAGAGCCTAAAATAAAGACGTTGAGAAAGTGGCGCTGTATGTGTCCACATGCTTACATCGTCTGAAAGTTGTTGGTGGACATCTTTTTTCCTTAACGCCCTCCCAGCTGCTAATCACTTTTATCTCTATTAACAAAAAAGTTTGAGAGAATAAATCTTTTATTAGGTGCTGTACCTTTAGAAGATCGACACACATGAAACTAACACTATATAGATAAGAATAACATGTCCCAAGAATAAATAATTAATAATTGAAAACACTATTAAAATTGTTGAAAATATAAATAATAATTAAGAATAATGAGACATTAATAAGAAATAGAGCATAAGCAATAATTATTAAATTTATGTTGTATAAATAATTAATGCAATCGATTAAATGAATAAAATAACAAAAATTAAAATATAAATAAAAATAAAGATAATCTTAAATTATCACACTTTATCAATTTTCATAATTTTGAGAGTTTTGCCTAAGCTCGAGAGCATGTTTTTTCTACAAGAGTTATGAACGCACTGTATAAAACTAAAATCATATTGTTAGTTTTGGAAAGTAAAAAAAATACATACATGAAAAGGAAATAATTACGATTTGCTTGGGCTGTGGCTTATTGTAAAATTTTGATTCCAAAATTTGCGGCGTTCACCATTATATTAATATTTTTACGTCAAAGGAATCCTCAATGACATTTGGCTCAATAGCAAGATTAATACAGAAAAAAATACATCAGAGAAGGCGCATGTAAGGATATCGTTCATGTGGTAATTTTTAATACCTATAAGCTTATAGTAACCTATATGATTCAATATACTATACTTATACCAAATAGATATAGGAAGCAGCAACTTTATGGCATATATTTTAGAAAATAAGAATCACGAAAGAATTTATAGTATGAGTTTCGATTTTGATTTAGTATTAAATAGTATCATACTGCAATTACAAATGCAAAATATATTACCTATTCTTATAATCACAAATTTAAGAGTAAGATACATTATCTATGATATGTGTGAAATCTCTAGTAAGCTTTATGAAGATATAAAATTTAACAATAAAATAAGCCTTATTATAAGAGAAAATATCGACATCTAAAATTGGATGAATGATCATGTTCTTAAAATAAGCACTCTTGACATATGAGAAACTGTAGAGAGAAGATGAGGTATGAGAAGAGAGCACGTAGAAAAGCGAATGCAGTGAGAGCAAGAGAAAAGTCATGAGTACAGAAGACGCGAAGATGAGAGAGTATGAGAGGATAGATAGAGACACGAGAGGAAAAGGGAAAGAGACAAGGTAGATGTATAGTAAACGATATGGACAAGATCAAAGTGTTGAGAGGAAAGAGATCAGAACTGTAAGAGCAGAAGGAAAGAGAGGAGATGTTACAAGAGAGAACTGATGAGAAAAGATGAGGAGGTATATGTATAGGAGAGAGAAGAGAGGTGGATGAGTAGAACATAAACTGCAGAGAGTATGCCAGAAGTATGAAGAGAGAGAAGGAGAGGAGTGAAGAAGTATTTGTACGCCATTCTCGGACGACAGAGAGAAAGAAAGAGAGTCAAAGAGAGAGGAAAAGTGGTATCAAATGTTTGAATGACGACAGTGAAAGTAGAAAATAAATAATTTTAGAGAATGCTAAACCAGAAAGAAAAGTATGCGAAGAAGAAGGGAGGAGATGAAGTCATCGAGATGTAGACACAACAGAGACAACCAGTAATGTAGTAGTAAGAACGACATGAGCTGCACCGAAACAGAGGCACTCTGAGAATAAGTATCTGATGAGAGAAGACACTGAGAGAGTGTCTCTAGCTCGGTTAATGTAGAGCGAGTATAAAATTAGACGTAAGTTAATACAAAGAAATAGCGCAAAGAGTTTAAAGCAAGAGCATAGAACTTGTAATGCTCGCACAGAGTCATAGAATAAAGCCTGTGAAACGATATAGCCGAATAAACGAGAAGTTACGTAAGAGATGTTATATATTAGGCAGTGGAGATACAAAAGAGATAAAGAAATGAATAAATGCAAATTTAATAAGTATCTGTTGTAGTTCCCTAAAGCATGAGAAAGAATTGAATTCTTCAAGCGAAAGAATTATGGTTCTTTTAGAGACAAGGAATAGCCAGAAAGACATAAAAGCACAAAGAAAATATCGCAAGATTTAGCAAAGAGACGTCCGTCATTGAGAGGCACACGATATATATATAAATCAATGATACTATAGATTTGCTCTCCGATGACAAGTGTATAGTACTTATAGTGAACAATGAGACTTATTTTCAGTATAGCAATATTTAGGGCATTTATATAATCTATATATAAAGGAATCAAGACATTATATTATACCATTACAATATCGTGAGGATGAAGATAAATATGTAAAAAAAATTTAATTATATTTAAAGCATAAACCTTCCCATATTAATTTATAAAATTGATAATATTAGTCAGAAAGAAGAAAAGAAGAACTTAATCACAATAATATTAATATATTAAATTTATAACCACACTTATTCAAATAAGGGTGAGATGAGTTGGGGAATAAGTAGTTTGGTAGTATGAATAGCGTAGTAAATAGTTATGGGTTATCACGTCTCTGTATGAGCCGTAGAAACACACTTATTATATATTTATGCTCACAAGATGTCATAGACTGTTCGCTACAATAAAAATATTGACAATTTCTATTATATATATTTTTTTAATTCAGCGCAGAGCATACATCATCACACGAGGAGTTTTTGTATCATGTGGGCAAGGATCCGCTTATAATTGCACGCATATGACCTATAAAATGATCAATTATAAAAAAAATATACGTAAGGGATGGATGACTTGATAAAATTAAACCGATATCTTTAGGCAAAAGGAGGACAAAAATAATCACTGAGTCATATTTACTGCCTATTATTTCTATAAGTGATCCTATACCAACGCTTTATGGGTTTTCACTTTCGCTCTATACAATTTTTCTTAATTAAACTAAAACTATTGATCTCATATCATGCATGTATAGGTTCTTTTTGGATATAAACAAATAAATAAAAAAAAAAAAAATACAAAAAAAAAAAATCTACTATATATAAAATTACTTATCTCTTTATATCATTAATTTCTAATTCACTTATTTATTTTATAATTGAGATTCCTATATTTGACCTCTCTAGTATTACAAACTCTAATACCCAACTAGCAGTTGGCAGTGACTTCGTCCAAATAGGCAACTGCGGAACTTGAAGCCCCCCAAAAAATTTCAGAACTATGACGTCCATCTCAGCCATACTTTTAAAATACGAGTCTATTTTGTTTATTTTTCTCTTAATCAATCACTACTACTTCTTTTTATTATATTTTATTTTATATTTTATAATCTATATATATAATATATAAACCATATCATTTAGCTTAATCACTACTAGTTATTTCAATATTCTTTTTACTATCAACCTGGGTATAAATAGTATAGTTTCTTATTACTATAATGGATTACACTTGAGAACTTTATATTTCTTAATGTAAATGAATAAGGTTGTAATATTATATATATTATCAATTTTAATATACTAGAAAGCGTAGTAATAGGTATATATAGTGTTTCAAATATAATAGAAGGATCTGACTAATATATAATCGTCTAGAACACCCTTTATTATCGCTCTACCCTTATTAGCAGTATAATTAATTTACACTTAATATATATATATATATATACACACTATATAATATATGAAAAAATTATACCCCTCATTAGAAAAAAATGTAGAGTTCAACATTTTCATCTACTGATCGATTAACATATAACCCACTTTATATCGTCACTATCCCCTTATATTAATAAATTACAACTACTATAAATAGATATAAAATTTATACTACCCTATATACAAACTGTTGCGTCACTATTTATTTTATCATTATCACATAGATCGATATATATCATATATAATACACCCTTTATCGACTCCTACTTATATATTATATTATTATATATTCTATAATCAAACTATTAGAAAAATATATTTATACCTACCTAGAAAAAATGTGCACATTTTATTCTTATATCTCAAGAGTCTGGAACGAGTGACATTTTGGTCTTACTTGTAGCGCCAGCAACTATCTCACTCTCGAGTAATTCATATTAATTTCTACAAAAAACCTATAAATAGCTACAGGGAAAAAAATTTACAGGACACTTACATGATGAGATTGAGAATCATGCTTGGCACTAAAATGTTTTTTATTCTAATGCGGTAAAACGTAAGCACAACAAACAAAAAATAAAAAAAAACAACACAAAAATTTGAAAAAAATAATTCATATCTATTCACACAAAACTAAAATAGCACAACATCCTTACACACATAGCTACACCTGAAGCGAAAATGAATGGCAGGACATTATCATTTCTATTTATCGGAACACCTCCGGTAAACACACTTCTAGCTTAGTGCGAAACACTGTTCACACACCAATAATAAAATAATAAATAATAAATAATATCCTATCTATAAGAAATAAATAAATAATCACTGCGCAATTTTTATTTTCTCTTTAGAAAAAAAATAGGTGCAGCGGGAGGATATCATTAATATACATTACTAAGTCGATAACACCCTTTAATACGCTTTCTTATTCTCTTATTAATGTTAATATTTACACACACGGCACATTGTAGGGAGGCTCGGCGAACGGGGAGAAAAACACTAACGCGGCCGTGGAGACGATTTAAACATACTCCCGTGCACAAGGCGAGTAGGTGTGTCCGGCAGACTCCCTCTCCGTTCCGACATCCAACGCAATATCCAGGATAAAAGAGTACGGGTGGTTCCCTGAAACAACATACCAAGAGTGGGAATTAGTCCCAGCGCGTCAACGTAGTCTATTGGTCTCTACCGGAAGGGATCATCCGGGCAGAGAGAAACCTGACGAGAACATCCCTTAGTCCATGAAAACGAGTGTGTTGCGAGTTATAGACCCTCTTGAGAGGTTATCTTTTCACTTTAGTGAAGATAGAAAAAAAAGCAAATGTAATAGAAAGTCTATTTAGGTAATAAAAGTAACCAATAAAAAAGATCCACTTATTGTTCGAAAAGGTTTTGTTCCAAAAAATAATGGGCGAAAAACTTATATTATTTAATCGAGACCAAAAATATATTTTAATAGAGTTTATTTTTTAATTTTTTTTTTTATGCGAATTATTATTCCTATACTTAAAGGTTTACACACTATTTTTTAACCAGGATATAGTCCAAAAATGTATTATACACTCAGTAATTCAGCTGTAAGCTATTGTACGTCTTCTTCGATTTCGAAAAACTATAGATATATTATATATCCACTGAAGTTAAGAAAAACTTAATTTTAATTTCTGGTATTGTATATATATGTTTTTTTTTTGTTATATTTTTTTACACACGAGTGATATATAACCCTGCTCCTAGTATATATTGGATCCAGCCATTCCAGCAAGATGTAAAGGCATACTTTCCACTTTTTGCGATTATTCGTGAGGTTTTTTCGAGAATGTATAGAGGACAATGTAGAATAGAAAATTAATTGTTTGTCTCTGCTCTCATAAGCGCCGCGCTAAAGATTACTCCAAAATCATTAGTACAAGACTGTTATAAGTCGTGAACAAACAACTTTGAACTATATAGGTAGTTAATGTAAACGTATTATATGGAATGTCAATAATCAATATATAATATAACATATACATATTTTATTATTTTTCTCAAGCTTAATTTACTACTATAATATACACATACACACCCTTATTTATTTATTTTATTTTCTATGATTAGCCATTCTATAAAATACAATCTGCTACTTACTTCAATTAAGCTATCCTTTATTATCTATCATTTCTTTTCTTGTTACTTTAAATAGAGATGAGAGTTACAAGCGATCTAAACCTACGAAACTACAATAATATGGTTGACCCCTTTGATGAAAAATATTTTTCTCATTTAATATCTAAATATAGCTACTTTTCCTTAAGGGCATTGGACGTGAGTAATTAGTGCGCGATAAGAACAGACATTTATTATTTCACCATATTGAAAATAAAATAATGAACTTATTTGAATATTAAATAATATTTCATATTACGATCCGAATAATATATGATTCTAAATACTGTGTATTTTTTTTACTAATGTAATCGAGGAAGAAGTTATTTTGGACTTAGGAGAAAGAAGATAGAAATAAATAGTATTTAAGTTGGATTAAAAAAAAATTAGAAATTATTAAAATTATATTCATTGGAGGTCTGTAATATTTTTTTTCTTTTTGGAAAATTAATTAATTTAATTTTACTTTATATATATATATAGATCAATTATATATTTTATTGTACTAAATATTTTAACACTGATCGTTTTTTCTAATAAACATTATTTTCACTTATATTACGCAATTAATATATATAATATTATATATATATATTATATATATATAATTATTAATATATAACATATATATTAATATTACGTAATAAAATATATATTTAACAATATATAGCACACCCTATCCATACAATATTACCTCCAACATACTAACTTATATTATATAATATATTTTTGTAAATATATATAAATTAATTTAACCATATAACGTAAAATCTCATATATTATCACACTGAGTGAAATTTATGTTTAAATTAATTATAAATATTTTACCTAGACATTTTTTATGGTGTTAAATCTATTATTTAAATAGTTTTATTTATAAACCAATAATGAGAAAATCAACAAAATATCTTATTTATATATAATTTAATAAATTTATATTATAATGAGGTGCTTTAATAAAATACTAACGAATTATTAAAGTATATTTTAATATTATTATTTAATTATAATAACTATATAAATGCAAGTTTTTACTTAGTAGAGCGAAAAATAGTCATATATAATATGTCAATATTATGGTTTATATGAGACTTATAGTAAATTATGAGCAGCCCAACCCTCCTCTTTTGTCACAAAGATATATCTCTGCACTGTAAACACGACCAATTTATAATTGTACTTTAATTATATATTTTATTACTGAATAAAATATTAGATCACACTATAATTTTATAGATTAAGAATGGACTGAGTAATGAAACATAATACTGGTTAATGAACAGCGGATTTATATGCTTATTGCTGCTTATTATTAAGAAAATATAATATTATGATATATATATAATTAATATAATATATTATATAATATATATATAAATAATATATATAATTAATATATATATATTATAATAATAAGATATTTTGAAAATTATATATTTATTTTTATTAATATATATATATATATATATATATTAATTAAGTTGATATATAATATATATATATATATATATATTATATATATATATTATATATATATAATTATATATATATAAATATATTATATTATTATATATATATATATATTAATAATATATATTATATAATATAATATATATATATATATATATATATATATAATATATATATATTATATTCTAAATAACCCACTCCCCATCCTTTTGCTTGCCTTGAGGAACACCGTTATCGTGAAAATATTTTAATCTATCAAAAATTTTTAAAAATAATACTGGTTATTATTTAACAAGTCGATCTCTTACGAAAGATATTTCTAGTTTCTTGTCCATAGAGCGTGTACGAAAGGGATAAAACTATTTTGATCATCTCCCTTCGTTTACATTAAAAAAAAAAAAAAAAAAAAAAAAAAAAAAAAAATATTGATAAATCAATTTTTCTATTAAAACTTAAAAGTGTTTAGGTTGAAAAAAAAAATTTAATCAATGTTTCGTACACGCTGAATCTAGAAGTTATAAGGGCACCCATTGCAAAATGAAAAACCTTGAAAAAAATAGACTTTGCTGCTTAAATTCAAAATATTGAAAGTAAATTTTTGATCATTATAGGTAGAGGTTTACCTACTCATGGAGATGGTATGCAAGCTCACACATCTGTCTTTGTACAAACTAATTATTATTTAAACCCCAATTATAAAAATTTAAAATAAAATAAAAATAAAATAAAATAATTAATAATATAATTAATAAAATAAGAGAAAACAAATAATAATTAAATATAATAATAATTAATAATAATATAATAAATAATATATAAATATAATATAATATAATATAATAATAATTCCTGGTTAGCGCATAGATTTCGAGACCTTCATTAATTAGAACTGATTCAAAAATCAAAATGCTGTCAAAGTAAAAGCAAAAGCGAACGGCTACTTTTATAGACAAAAGCCAACTTTACCCAGATATTGAGCAATGTATATATGTACTATATATATTATATATATTAATATAATATATATATATATATATAACATAAATATATATATATATTATATATAATGCTGTCAATTCTTCATTTTTCATAGCCTTGAATTAAATAATGCGAATTAGAAATATCCGCTTTCGCCGATGTTCACAATAACATTAAAATATCGCATCCGCGGAATGTGAAAAATTTAGAGACATCCGCATTCACATCCCGCGGATATTAAAAATTTTACATCCGATTCTGCTATAATAATATAATATATATATTATATATATATATATATTATTTATATATAATATATATATATATATTATATATATATATATATAAATACTATATATTATATATATATATATATATAATAGTAGTATATATTATAATATAAAGTATTTCATGTCTGTTTGTGGTCCCTGTAAGCCACCATGTATCTTTCGGACGAAATTGTATGAATCCTTTGGGTACATGGAAAACCATCAGAGGAATAATACGTCGAGGAGAAGAGGAGAAGGAGAGGAGAGGTGAGGGTGATGAGATGTAAATTTAAGAAAGGGTATAATTTGATTTGCTCGCAGTGACTGAAAACAAAAGAATGAAAAGGAAAATACCAGAAATGATTGGTGTGGGTGTGGTGTGAAATGTGTGTGGCTGGTGTGTGAAAAGAAATGAGAGGGGGATAGGAGTAGTTGTGATTTCTGATGAGTGCCAGTGGGCACAGAGCTATGGTGGATTTTGTTTGTGAGTACTAAGAATTCTAATGGTTAAAATTTAAGTTTTTGAAAAGGTCAAGGTATGTGTAGGTTGTAACATATGGTCCATATGAGGGTGATGTTGAGGAGAGTGCGACTTTCTGGGATAATCTGAATGATATTTTGGATCGGGGTGAGTCAGTAGCTTCAAAGATTGATTGGTGTTTGGGAGAACCGAAAATAGTTGATAAGTGATCAAAAAAGGGATGGTATAACAGGTAAAATTGGGGTGGTCGGGAGAAAATGAGAAATGGTAGGAAGGGTGATTGATTTCTGTAAAGAAAAAGGTATGTGTGTTGGAGTAATATTTTATTCAAACACAAAAGTATTCATAAGTAAACTAAGAGTTTGTGTAAGTAGAGTGAAAGTAGAGTGTATTGAAAGTGAAAAAAGTATGATTGATTTTGTGTTGGTGAAGAAGATGTTGAAGTGTCTGATGGATGTTAAATCAGCAAGGGGACTGGGGATGGGATTATCGGATCATTATGTTGTTTTATGGAGATGAAAGAGCTAAGGAAGAAAGTGGGAAGAATTAAAAGTGAAAAGTTAAGTGAACAAGGTAATAAGGATATGTATTTAAGATCGCTTGCAAATAAGTCAGTTGAATGTGAACAAGATGGAACTGAATAAATCTGAACACAAATGAAGTAAGCCTTTGTTAGTAGTGCAAGAGAAGTATGTGGATGTGCTAAAGTAGGAAGTAAGAATCTCAATAGTGAATGGTGAAATGAAGAGGTGATGCAAGCGGTTAAAAAGTAACAAAGGAGTGGTTGAATGTGCTAAAAGGAAATGATGAAGTCTCAAAAGAAAGACGTTTGGAATTATATAAAGAGGAAAAAAGGAAGACTAAAAGGTGCGTACGTAAGAGGAAAGATGAGGTAAATGAATAGTTTGGAAGAAAGATAAATGGGTTCTTACAAGGGAATAGGAAGCTTTTCTGGAAGGAAGCACGATAGGTTAAGAATGAAAGTAAGGGAAATCTGCCTAGAATAATGAATAGGGATGGTGCTTTCCTAACTGATAAAATGGATGTGATAAGAGTTAGGAGGAAACAGTTCGAAAATATGCATAACATTGGTAGTAATGAAGAAGTGATAGTGAATGTGTGTGGGTTTGATGGTGCAAGAAGAAATAGGCATTTTGGAGATGAGATAATTAGTAGGAAGGAGGTAATGGGCAGGGTGAGAAAGTTTAAGAATGGTAAATCTACAGGTATAGATGGAATTACTGGTGAAATGATGAAGAATGGTGGAAAGATAGTGAATGAATGGATTTGGAAGTTGTGTAACAAATCGTTTGTGGAGTGTATAGTTCCGAAAGATTGGAGGAGAGCAGTAATAGTACCCTTTATAAGGGCATGGGGGATAAGGGGAACTGTAGGCACTATAGGGGAATTAGTTTATTGAGGGTTGTAGGGAAGATATATGCTGGTATCTTGGTTGAAAGAGTACGTCGGGTGACTGAAGGACTGATTGGTGAAGAACAAGATGCATTTAGAAGTGGTAGATGATGTGTGAATCAATTTTTACATTGAAACAAATGATTGAGAAAATGAGAGAGAAGATAAATAAATTGTATTTAGGTTTTATGGACTTTGCCAAGCATAACGTAATGACAGTTGTAATCAGGGAAGAATTCTTATGGCAAGGTGCTAAGTGATATTAATATGGGTGTTGGTGGTAGGCTTCTGAATGGAATCAATAGTATGTATGTTGATAGTAAAGGCGTGGTGGTAATTAATAATGGAGTCGAAAGTGATTGGTTTAATATCAATAGCGAGAGTGAGGCAGGGATGTGTTATGTCGACTGGGTTATATAATTTGGGTCAGAGTGTCTAAAGCTGACATCATGTAACTTTTGAACGGCAGCACCTACAGTAAAACAAATTTGATATTTGGAATCAGCGGAAAATTTAAAGGAGGGGTTTTTAATTTCTTAATTTTTATTTTATTTTTTTATTTTTTTTTTTAATTCGTTCGGAAATAAAACAAACAGCCATAATTTTCTCAAAGCAATTGACGATATTTTTATCAATTAAATCTAAAATATAAGTAGCCAGGCAATGCTCAGCCTACGACTGAAAAACGAATAAATATGAAGCAACATATCTTCATTACAAATAAGTATTATTATATATTTGATTGGTATTTCATTATTATTTGATTTTTTTATATTTCAAAATATTTGAAAAAAAATATTCCAAAAAGAAAATCGATTTTAAATTGAGTTTTTAGAAAAGAGATTAAAAATCAAATTTAGAAGAGAAAATTTAAATTTGAGGAAAACGTATGTTAAAGAGGTAAAAAAAAAAATTTTTTTCTTGTAATTCACGTATTAGCATAGTTTCACAAATGGAAAAGTAATTGACTTAATTCTAATGCATTAACAATATCAGATCCATTGGGTAAAACGCAAAGAATTGGCATGAGTCCGGGGTCTCTCGGTCCCTCCCCGGTGGACGACCGGGGGGACTTCGTCACCCCCCTCTGTCCCACCGTCGGCTTCGAGCCCGCCTAATTAGTAAAAAAAAGAATTTGTCCTAATAAATCTTATCCGATAAACGCAAATAAAAAAAAAGAAAAAAAAAAAAAAAATTAAAAAATCACCCTCCTTAGAAAATTTTCCGCGGTGTATATCTCAAATATGTATTTGTTTTTACTGTAAGGTGCTGCGTTCGTCGAGTTACATGATGTCAGCTTTTAGCCATATCACTGTACGTCTAATTACAGATTTGTATAGGAATGGGGTTTTTATGAAAGGAGTTGGCTCAGAGGTGGTAGGTGGCAGGGAAGGTGTTAGAATCGATGGAGAATTACTTCATAGTGGGTGTAAATGCAGAGTGTGCATGGGATTACTTCTTGGTGGGAATTAGTTAGATAGTGTGGTGAAAGGATTGGTATAGGGGTTGTGAAAGAAATGGACATTAACGTCACTCTGGGGTAAAAGATTGAGTAGGGTCCTCGGTATGAAGTAATGTTAGATGGTGAGCAACCTGAACAAAGTATATGAGTTTAAAAATTTAAGAATATAGTGTCGATGAAAAGGGAACAGATGATGCAGAATGTAGCAAGAAAGTTGTGAAATGGTTAAGGGAAGGTGGCTGGTTGCATATATAAATATATATATAATATATATATAATATATATATATTATATATTATATATATTATATATTATATTATATATATATATATATATAATATATATATACTTATAGTATATATATATATATATATATATATAAATATATATTATATATAATATATATATATATAATATATATATATATATATATAATATATATAGTACATATATATATATATATATATATATATATAATATATATATATATATATAATATATATTATATATATATATATATATATATTATATATATATATATATATATTTATATATATAATAAAATATACTTCCAAGAAAACATTAATTTTTCTTCCAAATGTACCACAATACAAAAAATATATTACAGTTTTTACAAATATATTTTAAATTAATTTTCAAGCCTTGGCCTGCAGAATTGTATGGTTTTTTTCAACGCATTTAAGTCACAATTCGTATATCAAGAACTCCCGAAACTCCAACACGCGCTACACACTTCCCTATTTAAAGCTGCAATTCCGCGTGAGTGCTTCTGGGTGAATCCAGCGAACAGGCAAATGGATGCGCTTCCCTGCCTCGCCATGTTACATACGTAATAACCTCATTGAAAGAAGCTGGCGGCCAAGTCCCTAAATGTCTGAACTCTTCTAAAGAAAGATACAATAGGAAGAAAGGAACATGTAGCATTGGACTATGAGTGACCAGAAGTATGTTAGGAAAAGAATGAGAGAAGAAGATGTTACGGAGGCAAGACCAAGTCTCTATGAAATGGAGAAATGAGTTAATCGAAAATACAAGGGTTAAAGACAATCGCCATTGCAGCATGGGAGAAGGAAGGAGATTTTTCAACAATTTCCTGTATGAAATTTAAAAGAGCACCGACATCAGAGACTGCGTGTTCAGAAGAAATAGATGGGAGGAGGGAAGCTGAAAATGTGCATTTGAAATGATTTAGGTTAAAATAAGTAAAGGAAAGCGAAAAAAAGTATTTTACCAATATGAGAACAGTTTGATAAATCAGAAAAAAATTATGCAAATTACAAAAAAATAATGTACAAAAAATGGGACGCAAAAAGCTTCACTTTTTTTTTCATTGGTACATAACGAGAGTTACCTGAAGAAAATAATCAGTAGGTTGGCCTGGGACTTTGAACCAATTAGTTTAACTATGATTTCTTGTAAGAAAAACAATGTTTAACCAATTAACAAGTCATTTCACCATAGAATCATCAGTTTCTAATTGCTATTTGTAGTTTTTATTGTTATTTATAATTATTATCTTGTTAAACCTCATTAATGATAAATATGTACATTTAAGAATATATAACTAGATATAATATTATATACGTATATATATATCTTAATATAAGTATATAAGTAATAATATATTATATATTATAATTTACACATTACTATAATATATTATACTATATTATACTAGCAAATGTCTTGAAATTATTTAATTTTATTAATTACCACATAGCCTCTTAATCCGCGAGGTAAATTGGTTCAGGGAAAGTTCTTGTCGGCTTTCTGACCGTGGAAGGTGCAGGAATAGTATTTTGAGCGCCGATAAGCAGGCCCCTGCTTATTCAGCGGGCGAGAAACGTAGTCGGAAATGCTTGCACCGTCAGAGATGGGTTCGCACACAAACCATAGGATACGCGGCTTTCTCATAGGACAAGAGCATAATGGTCATGTAGTTAATTGAATAGCTGTTTCTGTTGGTATGTGTTTTGGGCTATGGTTGTAAGTGAAGTGTGTGTATTGATGTTAGTGTAATACACTATACCGTAAACTGCACGTAAATATTGAAGAAAATCTCCTACTAACGACAAATATTTTTTGTGTCGCGTTACGTGGCCAAATCGAGAACTCGAAACCCATACTGAGAGGAGTCCCTGTTCTATAGGCGAGCCCAAACGTGACATCATATATTAACATATATATATATATAATATTAAAAAATATAATATAATAAAAATATCAATATATAATAATATAAAAATAAAATAAGTTATAAATAATATAATATATTAATATATATATATATATATATATATATAGTATATATTATATATATATAGCTAATTAGTAATTATATATATATATTATATTATATAATTTATATTAAATATATATATGAATATATATATATATATATATATATATATATTTTTAATATATATATAATATATCACTACTCAGATAAAGGACACCCATATGACTTACCCTTACTGTCACTATATTTCTTTATATATATATATATATATTTTATACTAATATTATTATATATTATATATATATAATATAATATTTTCGCGGAATAGTCGACTATATGTAGCTTACTTGATACACCACACTCACGAGTATATAACTCTTATATATATATATGTAGAAATATATATATATATAGAAGCCACAATGGGTCTATCGAGATATATATATATAATTAATATAATATATATATATATATATATATATATATATATATATATATATATAATTATATATATATATATATAATATATATATAATATATATTGGGTTATGAAAGAAATTAGAGGTGAGAGCAGCGAATGGTGTTAGAATGATGGAGGAATGGAGGTGAGTGGAGGTGCCCCTACTAATTATAATTGCAATGTATTTTGGTTTTTGTGTGGTTGAAGTCTGAAGAGAGTTGGAGATTAGGTAAGAGAGAATTTGGCATGGTGTGTAAAATGAGGGGTTTGAAAGTAAACGTAGATAGAGTAGGTTTTGGTTGTAAGTGAGGAATCAGTCCTCGGTTGTGGAAGTTTATGTTAGATGGAGAGCAGCTGGAACAAGTGTCCTAGTGAAGTTAAATATTTATGATATATGGTTGGATGAAAAATGGAACGGATGAATGCAGAGTGGTGGTGGAAAGTTGTGGAATGGTAGGGGTGGTGATGGTTATCGGATTGGTGACGTAAATGGACTAAGTTGAGTGTGGCTGAGGTTGTATGTTACTGTGTTTAATGTATAGTAGTGAAACTATGGTCTGGAATAAGAGGTATAGGATCAAAAGTTCAACGTTTTCAGATGGACAAATCTTAGGGAGCTTGTTAGGTGTGAAAAGAAATTGATAAAATGAGGAATGAACGTATTAGAGATTATGTGGTGTGAAGAAGGGGAAAATGAGATAATAAATGAAAGTTCGTTGAGATGGTTTGGCCATATGGAAAGGATGAATGATAGTCGGTTTGGTTAAACGGATGTATAGTGGTGAGTGTGTTGGGGAATCGACTGGCTGGGAGTACCGAGAAAAAGTGGATTGAGTTAGTGAAACGAATGTCTGAAGGAGAGAGGTGCGAGTTTGGCAAAGGCGGAATAAAGGTGCATAATAGGAGTGAATGGAGGGGTTTTTGTTGAGGGGGTATGGTTGGTGGCCCACCGGCCAGGGAATGAACCCTACAATTGACGATATGACATAGTGAGGGTCCGTCGAGGTCCCGTGAAGCTCTAGGGTGGATTTTTCTGATGCGACGAAAGTTCTCCACTAATAGTTATAGAGGGGGCGGTAAGGCTGGCTTTCTTTCGACTTGTGTCATATTCTTTCTACTACTTTTCTTTTCCGATGCATGTCAACGCACCTTACCCCCAGTCTTTGGGAGGAAAGAAGGAAGATAATAATAAAAATAATATATATATATTATATTTAATATATATATATATTTTATTTAGATACAAGGAACATATATATATATATATATATATATATATATATATATATATATATATATATATATATATATATATATATATATAATATTTTATTTTTTTATATTTTATATATTTAATTTAGTTACAAGGAAGCAGGAGGCAAGAAACTAGATTTATACCTGTTGACAATAGATGGAATTCAGTTTTCTTTTGATTAGAAAGCTATTTAGTAACTGGTCAATTCTAGCAACTATTGACCTTGATGCAAGTATAAAGTCAAAAATTCTTGACCAAAACAGGCTGATGATACCTCTTCTATACTTTTTCAAAATCTTGCTTGATGAGTGACGAATTAAGCTGCTATAACTTCATAACCATTTGTTTCCAAATATTAACAGCTTCTCTGATTTTGCAGTCATTGCTTTCTAGTCTGGTTAACGCGGTCAACACACACACTTAAGCCTTTCATGCAATCTTTCGACACGACATTTTAAATTCATGTCAACAATTTTTGACTTTATACTTGCATCAAGGTCAATAGTTGCTAGTAGTTAATCAATTTACTAAATAACTTTCTAAGAAAAAGAAAACTGAATTCCATCTATTGTCATACATGTCAAAATATTTTCTGAACGTTTTGCGATTCAAATTAAATATATATATATATATATATATATTAATTATATATATATAATATATATATAATATATATATATACTATATAATATATATATATATATATAATACTATATATATATATATATATATATATATATATATATTATATATATATAAATATATATATATATATAATTATTTTTATTATATCTTTCCTCTCCTCCCCAAGACTGGGGGTAAGGTGCGTGACATGCATCGAAAAAGAAAAACAGTAGAAAGAAGAATATGAACAAGTCGAAAAGAAAGCCCAGCCTTACAGCCCCCTCTATACCTATTAGTTGAGAACTCGTCGCAAGTCAGAATCCACCCTAGAGCTTCACGGGACCTCGACGGACCCCTCACTATGGCATACGTCAAGTGTAGGGGTCATTCCCTGGCCCAGGTGGGCCACAACATCCCCTCACAAAACCCCT
>JABUQX010013470.1:32500-42500 GCA_015478945.1 Trachelipus rathkii
TTTTAAGACATGACATCCCCCAATTTTAGATGTCGATTCTCTAAGCTTTTATTGTAATTTCTTCATAAAGCTCTAGAGATTTCACACATCTAGATAATGTTATCTACTCTAATTTGTTAAGAATAGGTATTTTGCATTTGATTGCAGCATACAAACAAATCGACTCTTTAAATTCTTCGGTTCTTTTCAAAATATGCAAAGTGCTGTTCCATCTTGTAGGTGAATCATGTACAATGTTTAACACAAGCATTTGCAGCTTCTCTTGAAATTTCTTTAACTCTTCTTGAGCCATGCTTGAATAATATAAATAAGGGGCAATTGTTCGACATTTAATGGTGTGGTCGTTTATTTCCTTTTGTGAGACTACTTCACTTTTAATTGTTTACTGTATATTATGAACTGTGCAATGCAAATTAATTAGAAAAGAAAGGAAAAGTGCTTTATTTATATTTGTTCCAGAATCGCGCATTACACAATAAATGCTTGCTCTTTCAATGCTCCATTTTTTCAACATTTCGTCAAAATTTCTTGACATGTATTCTCATGTGTTCCGATTTTCAAAGGTACAGCACCTAATAAAAGATTTATTCTCTCAAACTTTTTGTTAATAGTATATACATTTATTATCACTAACATCGCCCCAGCTAAAGTATCTGACTATTCAACTGTAGCGAAAGAGAATTTAATTTATTGCTTTATTTCATCAATTATTTGTTTTGCATTTCATGGAGTAGAAATTTCGTTGCCTCAGTTTGTATTGCGGAACAACTTCCGCTATTAATTTCATGAATCCAATATCTTCCATATGTCTGAATAGTAGATCATCCATCACTATCATTTCAGCTATACGTTTATCCACTCTCTTAGATTTGTTATCAATTGTATCCCAAAGTTTTGTATCTTGAGAATACTCTCGAATATTTGATATTATTTGGTGAACACCAGTTTTTAATTTTTGTCTTTATATTCTTTTCTGGGTGCTTCTTCATTAGTTACATCTTTAAACTGTTCTTTGTGCTTCGATCTTAAGTGATATTTCAGCGAAGTCGTTCTCGTCCTTTCCTTGAAAAAATTATCGCAAAAAGAAATATTCCACTCAAACACTTTTCTTTGACGCCAAAAGTAGCAATATGTAAATAAGAAAGTAAATTTTTTTTGCAACTTCAAAACAATACAACCACTAATAATAGCCGTTTTGTATAACCGAACATGAAACATGTAAGAGACTGCCCATGGTGCCTCAATCTACGATGCAAAAAAGGAGAAAAAGAGTTGCCATTGAGAATTATTGGGAACTTGGAATTTTGATCTATAGATTAAATAAATTTTCGCAAATGATAATTAATTAAATATATGTCTGCGCTGTAACAGATCTATAAAGTCTTTTTTTTCTATTTTTTCTGCTCGCAGGCCATATCTAGAGAAACTAATCCAAAATCCAAAATCCAAAATCATGAATACTATTGCTATTGTGTGCAAGCTAAGGGTATTGTTTGTGAAGCGTATCCCCGTCAGCGATAGTTTAAAGCTATATTTCTTTTCTTTATATATATATTATTATATATATTATATATATATATATATATATATATATATATATATATATATATATATATATATATATATATATATATATTATAAATATTAAACAATATATATTATATTTATATATTGATAACTTTCAATATTTAACATCCGCAAACCACATTTGATAATTGCGATACGGATGCGATGTTCCACATACATCACTAATATATATATATATATTATATATATATATTATATATATATATATATATATATATATATATATATATATACTATATATATATTATATAATATATATATATATAATAGGTACATATATTGGATTAATTTCTGTGAGGAGAGAAGTATATGTGTGCAAGTAATACGTTCTTCTAGCACACACAAGAGTATTCATAAGTATATGAGAGTTGGTGTAGGTAGAGATAGTATCGAAGTGAAAAGTATGATTGATTTTGCGTTGGAGAAGGAGATGTTGAAGTATGTGATTTACGTTAAATCAGTGAGAGGTTTGGGTATGGGAATATCAAATCATTGTTGTTTTATGTTAGATTAACTTAGAGAAAAAAAGAGATAAGGATGAAAGCGGGAAGAATTAAGAGTGAGAAGTTAAGTGAGCATGATGGATACAAGGTAAAATATGTTAGTATTGCAAGAGAAGTATGTGGGTGTGCTAAAGTAGGTGGTAAGAATGGATGTGACTGGTGGAATGAAGTAATGCAAACGGTTAAAAGTGAGAAAGATTCGTGTTTGAATATACTAAAAGCCAATGGTTAGATTTAGATAGAAGAGTGCATGGAAATATATATGGAAAAAAAAGAGAAGACTAAAAGTTGCATACGTAGGAGAAAAAAAAAGAGGTAAATGAACAGTTTGGAAGTAGGATGAATGGGGATTTACAAGGGGAATAGGAAGCTCTTCTGGAAGAAAATAGAAAAATTAAGGGGAATCTTTATAAAATAATAAATAGGGATGGTATTTTCGTGAATTATAGAGAATGTTAGGAGAGTGTGGAGGGAACACTTCGAAAATCTGCATAACATTGACAGTAATGAAGAGGTGGTAGTGAATGTGTGTGGGTTTGACTGTGTAATAAGAAATATATATATTTTTTTGGGAGGAGGTAATAGGCAGAGTGAGAAAGTATAGATGGAATTACTGATGAAATGATCAAGAATGGAGACGAGATTGTGATTGGCTGGATATGGAAGTTGTGTAACAAAGCGTTTATGGAGGGTATAGTTCCGATGGATTGGAGGAGGAGTAATGGGGGTAAGGGGAACTGTAGGAACTATAGGGGAATTAGTTTATTGAGTGTTGTAGGAAAGATATATGCTGGTAATTTTGGTGAAAGAGTGAGGCTAAAGACTGAGGGACTGATTGGTGAAGAACCAGTTGCATTTAGAAGTGGTGTAAGATGTTTTTTGATCAAATTTCACATTGGAACCTATGAGTGTGAAAATGAGAGAGAAGTGGAATATATTGTATTTAGGTTTAATGGACTTGCAACAGGCGTATGATAGAATTAATAGAGAAGCTCTGTGGGAATTGTTAGTGAAATGTGGTGAAAAATCACCAGATGGAGAGGAGCATAAGCATTTTTTTGAAAGTACTGAAAGATGCGATATCTTTTAAGGTTCTTTAAAAATAAGATACTTAGTGACTATATCTGTAAGCTAATAGAATAGGCATATTTACATGCATATTTAGTGAATTACTATGTTATTATATAAACTTGTTAACAAGTAATTTGAAAGTGGGATAATAGACAAGAAAACTGCTCCCCTCTGGCCGTATATAAAGCCTGAGCAAAATTTTTAGGATTTCAAGCCTCCAGGCTAATGCATGACCGGAGTTACAACACTAATATATATATATATATATATATATATATATATATATATTATAAATATAATTATAATATATATATATATATATATATATATATATATATATATATATATATATATAATATATCTTCTTCTTCTTCTTCTTCTTTTTCTTCTTCTTCTTCTTCTTCTTCTTCTTCTTCATCTCTTCTTCCTTCTTCTTCATCTACCTTTTTTAATTCAAGATTTTGGTAAGGTGCGTTACAGCATCGGAAAAGAAAAGCAGTAGGAGATATGACAAAAGTCAAAAGAAAGCCCAGCCTTACCGCCCCTCTGTACATAATTAGTAAGAACTCGTCGCAATCAGAAAATACACCCTAGAGCTTCACGACTTCACGGGACCGCGACGGACCTCACTATGGTAAATCGTCAAGTTAGGGTTCATCCGCCTGCCCTGCCACGGTGGGCACAATTACCATTACATCACCGTTGCATTCTCTCCTATCATGACCTTTCTTCTCCGTCTCTGCCAAAGCTCACATTTTCTCTCTGCCAAACATTCCTTTACTGACTCATCCACTTTTCTTCGGTCTCTCAGGGTTGGTTCCCAACACACTCACTACTATACAATCCGCTTAAACCAACCGACTATCATTCATTCTTTCCGCATGACCAAACCATCTTCAAACATACTTTCATTTATTTTCGTTTACTCCTTTCTTCACACCACACAACTCTCTCTAATAACGTTCATCCTCATTTCAATTCTTCTTCACACCTATCCGACCCTAAGATTGTCCTCTGAACACTTGAACTTTAGATCTATACTTCCTATTCCAGACCATAGTCTCACTACTATACATAACACAGGTAACAACATACCTCATGCAAGACCCTAAGCGCACTCCAGACTTAGTCATTTTACATTCACCAACGATTTAATTGCACCAGCCATCTTCCTGCCATTCACGAACTTTCCTACTACACTCTGCAATCTGCATCATCTCTCATCCAACATATACCCCAAATATTTAAACTTAGACCCTGTTCCAGCTGATCACATCTAACATTAACTTCACACTGAGGGCTATCCTAACTCACAACCTAACCTTACTCTTTCTACGTTTACTTTCAACCCCTCTTTTTACACACCCTGAAAAATCTCTCTACCAATTCTTCTCAAAGCTCTCTCAGATTCGCCACAAAGAAACAAATCATCCGCATATAATAGGTAGGGCACCCTCCACTCATCTCCATTCTCCATCATTCTAACACCATTTCCCTCCATCCCCACCTCTAATTCTTTCATAATCCATCCATATATAAATTGAATTACCAAGGAGATAACAACCCTGGTCCTCACTCCGCTATTAAATACTAAAACCAATCAACCTTTGACACCATATGCTTACACACGCCTCACTATCCTCTTATATACTTTTGATTCCATTCGAAGCTACCACCAACACCATATATCACTAACACCGTGCCATATGAGCTTCCTATTAACCTATAAAATCTAAAGTCTGCAAAAAAAACTATATAAATTTTATTTATATATATCTCTCAATTTCTCATTCATTTGTTTCAATGTAAAGATTCGATCAACACATCCTCTACCCTTCTAACGCACCTTGTTTTTCACCATTCAGTCCTTCAGTCACTCGACGAACTCTTTCGACCAAAATAACCAGCATATATTCTTCCCTACAACACTCATAAACTTATTTCCCTATAATTTCTAACAGTTCCCCTTACTCCCTTACCTTTATATAAGGGTACTATCACTGCTCTCTGCTCCAATCCCTTGGAACTATAACCCTCCATAAACGCTTTATTACACACTGTTCCAAATCCCATAAATCACCCATCTCGTTCGTTTCATGAAATCATTTCAGCACCAGTAAATTCATCTATACCTGGCAGTTACCATTCTTCATTTTCATCTACCCCATTACTCCTCCTTGCTAATACCTCATGCCCCAAGAATACCTATTCTTCTTCCACACACATTCACACTTCACTCTTCATTACTGCCAATATTATGCAGATTTCGAAGTGTTCTTTTCCACATCATCCATATTTCATCAGTTACAAAAACCATCCCTATTCATTATTCCTTAGCAGGTTTCCCCTTATTCTCATTCTTAGCCATTATCGCGCTTCCTTCACAGAGAGCTTCTTTATTTCGCTTGTAACTCCCATTCCATCCTCCTTCCAAACTGTTCATTACCTCTTCTTTTCCTAACGTATGCACCTTTTAGTATTTCTTTTTTTCACTCCTTATATAATTCCAAGCATCTTCTTTTGAAACTTCATCATTTGCCTTCTAGTACATTCAACCACGCGTTCTTTTTTACTTTTTAACGACGCTTGCATGCACTCTTCATTCCACCGACCTCCCTGTTACTTTCTTATTCCTACTTTAGCACATCACAGCCTTCTTTTTGGCTCCTCCAACAATTTTCTTCATTGCTCCTAGATTTCTTTCAGTTTCAACTTGTTCACAATCAACTGAATTACTTGCGAGCGCTCTTACATACTTATCTTATTACCCTTGTTCACTTAACTTCTTCCTCTTAATTTTACCCACTTCCTTTCGTATCACCTTTTCTCTCCATCCAAGCCCCACTAACTTAATTTTACATAGAACAACATAGTGATCCGATACCCATTCCTAAAGCCCTCACTGATTTAACATCCAACACATACTTCAACATCTCCTTCTTCACAACACAAAATCAATCCATACTTTTCACTCGTGATTACCAATCTCTACTACACCACTCTTAGTATACTTAAGGATACTCTTGTGTTGTAAAGAAAGGTGTTACTTAACATCACATACCTCTCTCCTCAACAGAAATCAATCACCTTCCTACCATCTCATTTTCTCCCGACACCCAAACTACTTGTTATACCATCCCTTTTTTTGATTCTCACCTATCCAACCATTCAGGTCCAAACCTAATCATCTGAAGCTCTAACTCACCCCATTCAAACTCATTCAGATTATCATAAAAATCGTACTCTCCTCAACGTTTCCCTCAGATGGATTACGTCACAACCACACATACTTGACCTTTTCAAATTAAATTTAACCAGTAGAATTCTAGACTTTACACACACAAAGTCTACCTATTGTCTGTAATCAAAGTCACTCATTAAACATTGCAACTCCTTTTCTCTCCCTCTCATTTTTCCACACCAGCGCACACACATTTCACAAACCACACAACTCATTTTTCACCGTTTCCCTTTCTCTTCTTTTTCCAGTCACAACGAGCAAATCAATTGCCCTTTCTAAATACATCCATCACCCTCCTCCTCTTCTGTTCAACATTTATTCCTCTGACATTCCATGTACCACTGTGATTCATACAATTTCGTCGGAAATTAGAAATCCGTTTACGGCGAGTCAGCGACCATCTTTCCGAGGCTGCATCAGCATTCCTAGGAAGAGATAGGTGGTAGTGGGCAGCAAACCCAACTACCACCGTCCTTAGGCCTTTACGACACTCGGACATACGATGTGGGAATTCTTTCTCCGCCAGCCCATAAGGGATAGAGTAGTAGGATGTCTTATGTTTTGTCTAAAAGAGGGGTGGTTTACGTTAAGTATGTGTAATATGATATGTGGAAAATCGGTGAATCACAAAAGAGAAGGCGACATTAAAAATGGGAGGTATTATATAATATATATATAATATATATATATATATATATATATATACTATATATATATATATATATATATATATATATATATATATATATATATATATTATATATATATATATATATATATATATATATATAGTATTCTTAAAATATAATTATTTGTAAAAAATTAAACAAATTTTACGTTTGTACTTATGTCAATATTTATGTAAGAAAAGTTGAACATGAGTCGAAAAAATTGTATATACAAGGCTTCCCTGCCTTGTTGAGACTGACTCACTTCTCACTCGCTTGCTCACAAGAAGATCAGAACCTGAAATTACAAGAAAATTCAAGTCTCAAGAAAGTGAGGTAAACAACCGGCTAAGCAACCAAGACTGCAGAATCTTTAATTTACGAAAAAATTAAAAAGAAGAATTGAGCAAGGCTTGTAAACGACTGGCAAAGTCCATTACTGTTCCTCAAGATTACCAGAAAGAGTATCTCAATAAAAGGGTAGCTTTGTTACTTTCTTTTGTTGAATAAATAATAATTGATTTTGGATTTTTAAATCCTTATAGTATCCTTGTGTTACTCAATATTAAAGAAATCGCAATCAGAAACTTTGTGTTTCCTCTTATCAGAAAGATAACATTCGGAAACTTTGTGTTTGCTTTTATTAAAATGATAACATTCGGAAACTTTATGCTTCCTCTTCTCAATGTTAAATTTTCATCCAATACTTGTGTAGGCCTTCACCATAAAAGAGACCACCTACATTAAGCAAGTGCCTACATAAATTGGTGATCCAGAAAAAGAATACCCAGCGCCTTCAGACAACCCATCAGCGATATTCAAGAATTTCACCAGTGACTGCATATCACAATGCCGGACAACAAGGAATTGGACACTGCTGCTTTAGCTCAGGTAAGAATTAAAGTTCCTGTATTTTTAGAGGCTGTCGTTTCTTCTTGGTTTCATATTTTAGAGGCTCAATTTTACCTTGCTAAAATTACTTCTGAGCAAACTCGTTTTTATCATACTCTTTCCAACCTTCCTGCGGAGGTTGTTTCTCGCATTTCTCCTTCAGAACTCGAGAGTAAATGAATCTATCGTTTCCCTATTTGAACAGAGCAAAACAGAAATGTTTAAGGAGCTACTATCTAAACAACCATTTACTGGTAGACCTTCTGCGTATCTTCGCGACATTTTAAATTTAGCTTCTAAATTAAATGTCGGTGATGATATGGTTCGGCTTCGTTTCCTTGACGCTCTTCCTACCTCTATTCGTCCTATTGTAGCCGCTCAAACTTCTCTCTCATTGGAACAATTAGGCTCATTAGCTAACGATCTTTTACCATTTGCCAATCCTTCGTCTCAATCTGCAGCAAGCTGCGCTCCTGTAGTTACAAATCCTGTTAAAAATTTTCATAAAGCTACTACTTCGAAATCTTCTATTCCTTTTGGTCTTAAACCGTTTCATAACGATCAGAAACCTAAAAATTTGTCGATTCACTTAATTTTGCTACATAGGCTCGGAATTGCAAGCCATGTTGTGCATGGCCCAAACAACAACGAGCGTGTACAAAGTATCTATTCTAGACCTGTTTCACCTGAATCTCTCGTGCCTCCATCACCATTTTTTTGTTAGTAAGAGACCAACCTTGCTATATCTAATTCTGCGTCATGCGCATCAAATCCTATGCCGATAAGTCGCAAAATTTCTTTGAAAATTGTCTATTTCGACTGGTTATTGGTTCTAATTATCCCATATTGTGAAGACAAAAATATACTAAAGAAATTCCGGGTGAAAAACAAACATTGTTGAACAAGAATTTCCATTCATTCAAAGCTTCTGCAGTTAACATTAAATAGAAGTAACAATCTGTTAGTTAAAAAGATTGTTGTGCACTGTCTTGATTGTTCTGACGTTATTGATTTAAATTCTAGCAAATTTTTCACTTTGTCTGGCATGTAAAAAATATTCGTCCCTAAGAAAAGTTCTAATGATTCTAAAATGATGAACTAGGTCTTGACAGGAAAGATAGTTTAAAGCTTGACAGTCCAAGTTTATTAACTGTAACTCAAGCAATTGATATAATTAGCGAACCTAATATTTTTGCCAGATCGTGGATTCTAGTTCTCTTTGCTCTAAAAAAAGCGGAAGGCATACACTTTCAAAATTACTCATCAGACCTTAAGTTAAGGCCTTAGTCAAGTCATAGAGCCAGACTCTTACAGCCTCATAGAAAAATCGTTAAAAATATCTCTAGTGAATTTTCAAAACAGAATATCTTATTGCCTGAAGTTTCAGCACAATCAGTCCCAACAAAAGAAGAACCTCCTTTACGTAGAAATCCAAGGCTTCAAGTGACATTCTCCAAGCAAACCTATGTACGATATATTTGATATAAATAATTATTTATAACATTTTGTATTTTGTATTTTCATGCATTCAAATGTTTGTATGTATGCTTATATCTACGGATATAATCAGATATGCTTATATTTGAATGTACTTTTCATTTTATGTATATATTTCTTTTTACCTCATTGAAATGTTTTGTATGTTTGCGTGCATTTTCGAATGCACCCATATATGCATACACTTGAATGTTTATTATTTTTTTTATATTATAAATCTATTATAATATACTTTAACACTCCGTTCTTGGCTTGGGAGGTAATGAAGTATCCTAAAATATAATTATTTGTAAAAATTAAAAAGTTGTATTTACGTTTGTACTTATGTCAATATTTATGTAAGAAAAAGTTTAACATAAGTACGAACAAAATTATATATGAAGGCTTCCCTGCCTTGTTGAGATACTTACTTCTAAGTCACTCACTCGCTTGCTCACTCCTCCTCACAAGAAAATCAGAACCTCAAAATTACAAGAAAATTCAAGTCTCAAGAAAGTAAGGTAAACAGCCGACTAAGCAACCAAGACTGCAGAAGCTTCAAT
>JABUQX010013470.1:45000-47500 GCA_015478945.1 Trachelipus rathkii
TTCCCAAAGCCATGCAACGCTGGTTTCTTCTATCGACCGACTAACCCCTGCTCTTCACAAGGTTTAGGCTACTGCAGGAGTGCTCTATAAAACTGAAGAGTAAAACCAGTTATTCTCGAGTGGTTTACCGCAGATTGTCAGCAGGTGACGATCCTTGCACGAATCCGTATTTTCTATACCAACCTTACGCACGTCCACTATATGCCCTGAGATCTCTTCTCCCACGTCACATTGTCATCGCCACAACTCAAAATCGTTCACCATCTTCTTGTGAATACTGCTTCGACTGAACCTATCTGATATCGCATTTATCACACTCGGGACAGTAACCTCCCTTGCTAAATTAAACTATATCCTATCAGAACCTCCTCTTTTAATAGTTCAATTTTCCTTCATTGGATCAGTAAAGCCTGTCTATAGAGTCGTTTTTGACCGTATTATGGCCTCTGATTGAATGAGGAGTGACGTGCTAGTACTCTCACATAATATATATATAGTTATATATATTATATATATAATATATAATATATATATATATATATATATATATATATTATATAATATATATATAATATTATAATTATATAATACTTATATATATACTTATTATATATAAATATATATAATATACTATATATATTATATCATTTTATAATAATATCATTTAATATATATATATATATAATATAAAATATACGGTATATATATATAGATATATATATATTATATATATACTATATATTATATATAATATATATATTATATATATATATATATATATATATATTATATATAGATATATATAATTATATATATATATATATAATATATATATATATATAATATATATTATATATATAATATATATATCCTCCCTTCTCTTCTATATATGGAGTGGGTGCGCAACAAACCATGGAATAGAATAAGCTAAATGGCAAGAAGGTCATACGTAGTCGAAAGGAAGACCCCTCCCACCTCCCCACACATCTTCTACTCATACCCTTAAGTGCGAGCCTGTCTCAGCCAAAAATACCACCATAGGGCTTCACAACACAGCGACGGGCTCCAACCAGGCCCACAGCTATACCCCCTTACAAAACCCCGTCATTCATTCCTATTATGCCAAACTCACATCCCTTTCCTTCAGAAACTCTTTTACTGAGCCACTCCATTTTTTCTAATGTCTCCCAGTCGGTTGATTCCCAGCACACTCACTACTATACATCGGCTTAGCTAACCGACAATTATCTATCCTTTCCATATGATAAAACCATCTTAATACACTCTCGTTTATTCTCACATTCACCCCTTTCTTCACACCAGACACTTCCTTAACAGGTTCATTCCTTCCTTTACAAATTCTTCTCACACATAACACGCCCTTAAGATTATCCATCTGAACAGGTTGCACCTTAGATCGATACCTCTCATTCCACACCATAGTTTCACTTCTATTCATTAACACCGGTAACAGCACATTCTAATGCAGACCACTAGTGCACGTAAGACTTTGTTCCTTTGCATTCATCAAGGATTTAATTGCAAAATCTACCTTTCTATCATTCACAACTTTACTACTACACTCTGCATCATCTGTCTCCTTTTCATCCAACATTAAGCCTAAATTTAATAAACTCAGATACTCGTTAAAATGACTCACCATCCAACATGATTTCGCACCGCGGACTTTCCTCACTCACTACCATAACCTTACTCTTATCTACATTTACTTTCAAACCCCTGCTTTTACACACCCTGCCAAACCCCTCTACCAATCCTCTCAAACTTTCCTCAGATTCGCCATACAAAGCCAAATCATCAGAATACAATTAATCAGGGCACCATCCACTCTCTTCCATTCTCCATCAGTCAACACCCTCCATTAACACCTCTACCTTTATTTTTTCTTTCATCACCTCATCCATATACAAATTGAACCATTGAAACATAACACATCCTTGCCTCGCTCCACTTTTAAAATTTTAACCATTCACTTTCCACTGCATATATATATATATATATATATATATATATATATATATAATATATATATATATTTATAATATATATAATATATTTATAATATAATACAAGATTAAACAATATATATAATATATATAATATATAATATATATAAATATATATATATTATATATATGATATATATATAATATTGTCACAAGATGGGACCTTAATCAAATAATAAAAGTGACAATCCCCAGAATTCGTTTAATAAAAATAGAAACAAAAGTATCTATCCGTCTTGGGTATGATCTATCTCACAAATCGCAATCTTGGTTACTAGAATTTCCAAATAATTCGTCACGCTTGCTTCTGATGATCCTGTAAACATAAAAATGTCTTCAGACTAAGATAGGATTCTTCTGGTTATTCTGTTGTAGAATAAATTCACAAACAATTTCTCAATCGATTCTTCAAAATACGTCTACTCATTATTCACTAAATAAAGTCATGTATCAAAAGTCGTATTCATGGACAA
>JABUQX010013471.1:7500-10148 GCA_015478945.1 Trachelipus rathkii
ATATATATATATATATATTATATTAAACAGATATATTTTTTTATTTTTATATAAATATATATATATATATATATATATATATATATATATATATATATATATATACATATATATATAATATATATATATACTATATATATATATATATAATATATATATTATATATATATATATATATATATATATATTATATAATATAATATATATAATATTTATATAATAAGTTTTCTAAGTTTGCAGATGATACCAAAGTGGCTACCTTAGTAAGGCAATAATGATGGATAGATATAAAAGAATTCAAAATGATCTTGTCAAACTTCTTCAGGTTTCGCAAATAAATGGCAACGATTTTTATAGTAAAAAATGTAAGGGTTCTTACGTTTAGGTAGCCCGCAAATAAAAGATTTAACTACGATTATGAATAGGGATTGGCTTGCGTCTGTGGACCAAAAAAAAAAAAAGATTTAAATGTGTGTATGTACCATCTGACAAGTAGCTATCAGTGATTGGAAGCAGGAATAAAGCTAATTAAGGATGTTTTGAAGTATAATTATCACAATATGTTTTAAAAACTGCAGAGTTATAGATAGTTTTTTACATAGCTATCTTAGGCTCAGTTATTAAGAGTATTCGGCGCACAAGTTGGGCCCAATATTTTTAGAAAAGACCTAGGTATGCAACAAGAATGATTTCTGGCTTTGAGGATAAGAGCTATGAGGAGAGGCTGAAGGAGTTAATAATGCTTTCTTTAGATCGGCTATTTCTCATAGAGAACTGATACAAGTTATATAATATTTACAGGTGTTTTTTTTTTTTTTTTTTTTTTTTTTTGTTTTTTTTTTTTTTTTTTTTTTTTTTTTTTTTTTTTTTTTTTTTTTTTTTTTTTTTTTTTTGATAATACTGAGCAGGCAATAAATTAATTTATAGTAGACCAATTAACAGGCAGACTAAAGGCACACAATAAGGAAAAACTAGGAGACGTGTAACCTTGATGTAAGAAAACATTCATTCTGTAATAGTGTCGTAAATTTTTGGAATGGTTTCCCGCGGGAGGTTGCTGAGTGTGACTCACTTGCAACATTAAAGAAAAGGATTGGATAGTATTGGGATGGTTTTAGGCACTCATATAGTATATTCTAAACGTAGCCAAGTGTCCGATTTCTTATAGTTAGTTATTAAGTAAACTGCATGTTGTAGCTACCGGTATCACAATAAACTTATTCAAGCTTGTATTGTGGTTAGCATGAACCTTAGCTTAAGTTTTTGCTTTTGGTAGTAGTTGACGTATACATAATATTGACCTTTTTTAGGAAATTGACAGTCCTTAGGGTGTGGTGTAGGTTGTGTATGTTGCATGGGCACTGTATTTGATAAATATTTTAGTTGACCTGGGACAATCTCGATAGGCGATTGTGGTCTTCTAACTGGTTCTTTGTTTCCTTATTTCTATCGGAGATAACACAACGAACTTTGATATAAATAGTGACTTTCTAATTGGAGCAACGAATAAGATGGCATAAAATCAATGAATAAATGTTTTAAAGGTGTTAAAGCTATCGAAAATATCCAGCAGCGTTAGATGTTGATTGCTGCTCACATCCATGTGACTTACAACACATTAGAAATTTATGGCACATCGAATGCAGCTATATGCTTTTTAGATTGCCAATACCGAATTACTATTTTATTAAAAAAAAATAGAAAAGCATTTTCGGCAAGACACAAAATGGTAAAAAACTCACTAATCGTGCGAACAAGGTTGGTGGAAAATTTCGAAGGATTGTTACGATCTAATGAAAATTTTAAAGAATTGTTGAAGCATAAAAGGAGTTTGAATAGATAAAGATATTAAACCTTTATCAAAAAACTTAGATCTTCTCAAGTTTGTAAGCAAAAGTCAAATTATGTTATAAGTTTTTGTAATCGGAGGACATGCTAAGTAGAAAGCTTTGTTTGACTCAAGTCATTCCCCCCTTATTTGTTTCAATAATACTCTATATAGCGTGTCATTCGTAGTTGCCCTTAATTCACCTTATATATATATATATATATTATATATATATATATATTATATATAAAAATATAGTATATATATATATTATTATATATATATATATATATATATATATTATATATCATATATATTATTCTATATATATTCTATATATATATTATTATATATATTATATATATATATATATATATATAATTTATATTATATATATATATATATATAATATATATATATAATATTATTATATATATGATTAAATTTTGTCTACATATATTTTATTTAGAGAAACAAGAGTCTGATTACTTTTCGAGGCTTACTTCAATAAAATTTGTTGTTCTGATTCTTCTTGCTGAAATTTTATTTATTTATTATTATTATTATTTATTATTCTATTATTATTAATTATTATTATTATTATTATTATTATTTTATTATTATTATTATTATTATTATTATTCATTATTCGTATTATTATTATTATTATTTATTATTATTATTATTATATATATTATTATTATTATTATTATTATTATTATTATCTACCCTATTTTATTATTATTTTATTATTATTATTATCTATCTATTATTTATTATTATTATATTTTATTATTATTATTATTAATAATTTATTATT
>JABUQX010013472.1:2500-5000 GCA_015478945.1 Trachelipus rathkii
GGATATTGATGCCAAATAAGCCTAACGCGAAAGCGATCGATAACGCGAGATGTTAATCCCCGTGGGGAATTTTCTTCCCTTCAACCGACGCAAGAAACGCAGGTTTTTTTTCGAAACAATAAAAAAAAAAAAAAAAAAAAAAAAAAATAAAAAAAATAAGTAATTAATTAATTAATTATAAATAAATTAATTTAATAAAAAAAAAATTAAATAATAAATAATAATAATCATCCAATAAAAAAAAATAAAAAACTAAATTAAAAAAAAATTTAAAATTCAACCAAATTAAATATAATTTTTAATATTTTAATAATAGTTTGCGCGATGATATCTCATTTCGGGGTTGTTTGTTTTGTACGCACGTCAGCCTGGAATGGCGATTCGGGCCGAGTGACCCTTCGAGAAGGGTGCCTGGTTCTTCAGATAGGAAATTTTATTAGAAGTAGAATGCACGCGTGCGTAAGGAAAAGAGAAGGAGGAATGAGGAAGAAGGAGGAGAGAAGGAGAGTCGGCAGTTGGCATCGGCACGGTGTGGAGCCGGTGGGGTGCTAAGTAATAATATTCTTTTAGTCCGCATATTTATATCAAAATATATGTTATAAGGTATATTAGATTTCGAATATGAGGATTGTAAGTTCGGTAAGGGTGTCGGGACCCCAACGAGGGGGTCCGACTTGGAAAAAATGCATGAATACAAACAGAAGAAGAAAAGAGAAGGAGGAAGAGAAGGATGAAGGAAAGAGTCTGAGAAGGAGAGAGTTTGGTACGGCACCGATCTGGAGCGGTGCGGTGCGAGTTAGTAACATTCTTTATATCAATAGGCACATAACTGTTCAATAACTGCTTCTGTTTCTAACATGTAATGTCGTCAATTGCATTGCATCTGCAATACGTTTTTTATTATAATTTATTATTATAATTAATTAATTAATTATTTAATAATTTATTTATTTTATTTTTAATTTTTTTTTTTATTGTTTCGAAAAAGCCTGCGGTTTTTTTCGTCGTGAAGGGGAAGAAAATTCCCACGGGGATTAACTCCCGCGCTATCGATCGTTTCGGCGTTAGGCCTTATTTGGCATCCATATCTTCTCACTACAGCGATTAATGACTGAATTTTAAATAATATTCTTCGATTATATTTTTTTGTGTTAAAAGCACCATAAGCACGTAGAAAGACGAATTTAAACATGATATAGGGGTAGAAAACATATTATCGATTTGGAACTCAAAAATAATATAGATCATTTAACCTTCTAGGACCAAAAAAACCTTCAGGAGGGGCTCGCCCTTTTTGGATGCTAAACCTCCGAAAACGGTCTTCCAGACCTTATATTCGGTCTCAGACCTTAAAAGACCTAACTTTGACGTATCAAACGCAAAATCTAATGAATATGTAATTTCCAAGTCAGCTGCCGACATGACTGGAATTTTCAAACTTCCAAATGGTTTTTCAAGTCTTTGCTTTGCGTGCAGGCTGCCAATGGAAAATACCAAATCTCGCGGGATGGTGATTGGCTGAATTAATGGAAAAAGCTAAAAGTACTAAAAATGCCTAAAAAGTGTCAAGAATGCTAAAAAATGTCAATTTAACGATTAGGTTCCAGATTTAGCGTCAATCTGGCAAAACGTTAAAAAAGTAGCAAAATTCCTAAAAATGGTAAAAATTAGTAAAAAGTACCAAAAATGCGCAAATAACGATTAAGGGTGCCAGTTAGCGACAAATTCTGGCAGTGTTCGTTTGGCGGTTAAGTTTGTTCACTCCTTACTACTCATGTTTTTTTGACATTTTTCGTATCAACTCAAATATTTTTTCGAATGTCTTCAATTGAGATATGGCTTACTTTGGACATATTACGTGGCAAAAGTAGCGAAGTATTTTTCGATTTTTTTGAGTTTTATGCTCAGCGTTGTCCAATTTCTAAACCCATTTTTTTGGATTTTAAAATGAAAATTTGCGATAAATTTTTTTTCCTGTTTAAGCGAAGTGTGGATGAATTTTTCAGGGCATATGTAGTCAAGAGAGAGATGCAAATTTTTTACTTAAATAATTTTTTGTATACTCAAAAGCATTTATTTTACTGAACAAATTTAAAAAAAAAATTTGAAATTTTTAAAAAATTTTTTGATATACAAAAAAATTATCTAAGTAAAAAGATGCATTCGCCTATTATACCAGCTAAAATTTGATGTTGATGGATGAGTAAAATGTTAATAAATACTCATTTTTCACTTTTCGAAAATTCAAACGTTTGAAATGAAATATTGAGATATTTTTTTTCTTACATGTCTATAACATCAAATTTTCAGGGCTTGTAAATAGTTCCGGCGAGATCATCTTTTTTACTATTAGAAATGTTTAGTATTCTCAAAGAACTTTTAAAATTCAATAAAAGGTTTTTTAAATTTGTTCCAGACCAAATCCAAAACTAATAATATCAAGCAATTATCTAAGTCAAAAATGTGCATCTCTCCGACTGCAAGATGAAAATTTCCACAC
>JABUQX010013472.1:15000-21405 GCA_015478945.1 Trachelipus rathkii
AGGGGGTGCTGATATGAATTCCATGGCTACTGGAGTACACATGCCTAAATGTCATAGGTGTGAAAGATATGGCCACGATGAGAGAGAATGTATATTCAGAGAATTCTGTAGTTATTGTATGGATTATCACACGCGCGGGAGCCAACCTGCCTGCCGTGGATCTACTTGGGATTACTCACACCCAATGGCTTTGAGGAGAATTAAATTTATTAAGGAGAAGTCAATGAGAAAAGGCCAAGTACAGAGAGGGGAAATAATTGAGAAGTCAGAGACTACTCCCTCCATTCCTCTTCCTGCTAATCCCTCTTCCTCAGTTGTCTCGTCCTGTAAAAGTAATATAACTCCTCCTATTGGTGTACTTGTCCCTCATTCTTATCATTTGTCTCGTCAATTGTGTGTACCATGTCCTACTCTTAAGTCTTTACATACTTCTGTACATGTAAATGTAATTCGTCCTCAGTGTAATAATAATTGTGATAATGTTTTGTCTACTGTAAATACACATTATGATATTACACCCACAAATAAGTATGTTAAGATTAACCCTCTTTCAAGCAGCGTCCTTCTTCAGCTCCAGTTCATCAGCTCCGGCCGCTATATGCATCAGATGTGGACTATGGACGAAGCTTGCTGGCTTATCCCCTTCTGTCAGCTCCTGTACATACTTCGGCACATGTAAATGTAATTCGTCCAAAGTGTAATAATAATTGTGATAATGTTTCGTCTACCGCAACCACACATCACAATATTACACATACAGATGATAACAAAGGTACAATAAACCCAAATTTTCAGCGGGCGTTATGAATGCGACTTCCATTCATAACTGCCCTATCCCTCTCGGAGTCGAGAGTATAAGTTCTATAGATCCCCCTATGTCCTTTTTAATAGAAGACACTCCTTCTTCTTTACCACCCTCATACATACTCACAACTTCTAATCATATGAAACCAGGAGTTTTATATGGTCTTCCTTTTCAACTTACTCACAATTTCAGTCATAGGATTGAAACGTCAGGGCTCTTAGATTGCGGGCGCTCGATAATAAAGGAGTGTCTTTTCCGTAGATTTTGTAAAAAGACCGAATCTACAAATAATCCTGTTTTACATAAGCCTGATGTTTCATTACGGTCCATATCTGGACAGGAATTAGTAATAAAAGGAAGAGCAGAGTTGCATGTTATTATAGGTGGTAAAGCTTTTAAATGCAGCTTTTATGTCGTTCCAGACTCTACGTCGTTTCCTTTAGATATTTTAATAGGGACCGATATTTTAAAACTTTTGCCCCTTATGATAAATATAAGAAGAGATAGTGTCTGTTTTGACGATATTAGTGGTAAAACTATAGAGATTCCATTACAATTAATAAGAAAAGGGTACAAGAGCACGAAAGGTGCTCCTCTTTCCTTAAACATCTCCAAGTTTCCAGCACCACAAAGGTAATATTAAGTAGGTACAGACAAGTCTTACTAGTCAAGACCCTTAAGTCTACACATTCCACGAAAAGGACATAGAACCTTACAAAACAAGGTAAACAAGGGATAGAAATAAATGCCGGTCGGTAACCAGGTACATATTCTTCTCATTTTCACCAATTAGAGGCCCTAAAGGAGTTCCGCCTCTAATAATTCTACTATTGGCTCCTCTAATAATGGAGGCTGCTCGACCAATATGTATCGCTCCTCTAATGGAGGCTGCTCGAACGATCTGTATCGCTCCTCTAATGGAGGCTGCTCGAACGATCTGTATCGCTCCTCTAATGGAGGCTGCTCGAAGAATTTGTATCGCTCTTCCCCCGGAAGCTGCTTGACTTCTCCTGCTCCCATAATAGGGAAATATGGACAAATCCAAAACCCTACTAATCGTGTATCGAATTTCGGTCATTTTGGACAGAGCACCGCAGTAGCTCCTCCAAATAGGGTTTATCCGCCTTCGCCTATGTCACCAAGTGGTGGCTATAGCCGGAGCACCGCAGTACTTTCTCCTAACGTAAAAGCTCAAAAATTGCTTTGCACCACAGTATACCCCAGGGCACCCCTTGGCACCCTAGGGCACCCTAGTGTTAAGGCTCCAAAAGTGCATTGTACATCACCACGTGCCAATTTAGGTCGGTGCACACCAATGTACCCTTCAAATAATGCCGGTAGGTCTCAATTTAACTCACCCCAGGGTAGGTTAAATACGAACACTACTGCACCAATATGCAACAGCACTTTTGCATGCCTATCCAGACCACCCAGGTGTCCCTAGTGGCAGGAGCACCACTGCCTCATAATTTAATTGATCGTCCTGTCACAAGCTATCCTAGTCCTAGGTCGGATTCTTTTCAGACATCAATGATTATAAATAATGAGCAGTTTAACTCTCCAGGGAGTCGGTGTCGTTCTGTAGTTCCTACTATGGAACATCCTAATTATTATTCATCCCTTTCGGATGAAATGGATAATATAGATAATATGGAAAAAGGTTTAACTGCTGAAGAAGTAGTACAGCATCAGAAGAAATTGTTTAGACAGTACAATAATAGTAAGCGAGTACACTTTCACCAAAATGAGGTAAGTAAAGCTCCCGTACACAATTATGGATACACTTTTAAACACCCTTCTGAACCTACTCCCTATTCTTCTAATTCTTTTAATACCCTTCCTAATTCTTTACAGGAGATTAATACAATTTCACATCCTTCCTTATCTCCGTCGCACCCGACCAGATACGCGGATTTACTTGAAAGTAAACCGATTGAAATTAATTCTCCTTCTTCCTCGGCACATCAGATGCAGATGCCTTACTCGGATAAAATTTCAGAAAGTTTGAATGTTGTCATAGACGATTCTCTTTCTTATAATGTTTATACTTCTTCGGACTTAGAGATATTACCTCACTCAAGGTATATTCTCCCTGTTAAGGTACAGTCCAATATTGGTGCTTCTCCCCCGGAGAATTTAGCACTCATTACTGAAAGTAAAAGTGATTATCTTTCTACTGGTACACTTTTCTTTGGAAACACTCTTTCTACTTGCCAAAATGGAAATATTTTGTTAGAATTAGTAAATTTAGGTGCAGATACAGTTACTTTCGACAATCACTGCCTACTTACTACAGCTTCTCCGCTTCTTTACAAAACCACAGAACCATACGACATTAACACAGTCACTGCTTCTAAAGGTCTTTCCGATGCACAAATCCGGGAAGTTTACAGAGAAATTTTACTCTCTGAATCCAGTAAGGATTCAAACAAATACGTTTTAAATAATCCTTCACAACTTGAAGACATGCTTTCTTTCTTAGTTAAAAATAGAAACACTATTGCTTTAGCAGATGATCCAGTAGGAGTCTGCCCTTTAAACAAATTTTCTATTAAACTCATGGAAGGCAGTCCGGATTATGTGTATACCCGTCCATATAAATTACCCCATAAGTATATGGAAGCCATAGACGAATGGGTAGAAGACAGCTTGGAAAAGGGATACATAGAACCTAGTATTTCTCCTAATAATTCCCCTTTGCTTTTAATTCCTAAAAAGAGTGGTGGAAAAATGAGAGTAGTAGTAGATTACCGGAAGTTGAATTCATTCACAGTTCCGGACAGGTATCCGCTGCCTAATATTGCTGAATCCTTGTCCCTTATAGGGTCAGCACGCGTGTTTTCCACGATTGATTTGCTCTCAGGCTTCAGTCACTTAGAATGCGAACCAACGTCTCGTCCCTACACTGCTTTCTCCACTTCTCGAGGGCACTACCAAATGCGCGTGATGCCTCAAGGTGCGCGAAATTCTCCGTCGATTTTTAGCCGTACAATGGAAATGGCACTCTCCGGCTTGCTAGGCGTCGTTTGTTTACTTTTTATTGATGATATTTCTCATTTTCAGTAAAGACATTCCTACACATTATACACATCTTACAAAGGTTTTTAATGCTTTAACTAACGCTCACCTAAAAATAAAGCTTGAAAAGTGTTCTTTCTTTAAAAGTAGTGTCACTTTCTTAGGTTTTAAAATCAGTGAGAAGGGGCTATCCCCTGATCCAGTCAAATTGGAAGCAATTAAAGGATTTAAAATTCCTCAGAATGTGTCTGATGTCCGTTCAACCCTAGGTTTTTTCAATTATTTTCGCCACATGATACCGAACTACTCTTCTATTGTGCAGCCCCTTACTTTGCTCCTAAAGAAGAATATTCCATTTTCTTGGCAAATTGAACAACAGTCTGCTTATGACTCGTTAAAGAAGTTTTTACTTTTAGATCCAGCACTTTCTTTCCCTGATTACTCTAAACCGTTCATTTTAAGCACAGATGCTTCTGATTTCGGTATAGGCGCTGTATTAGCTCAATTAGATGAGAATGGGAAAGAAAAACCTCTAGCTTTCACTTCCAAAATGCTAAGTAAAGCTGAAATCAACTATAGCACGACCGAAAAGGAAGCGTTGGCTATAGTACACGCTTTAACCAAATTTAGAACTATCATATTTGGTTACCCTCTTAAAATTTACACGGATCATTCCGCATTAGTACACCTTTTCAGGCATAAACAATTAGCTGGTCGTCTAGAAAGGTGGAATCTCAAAATTCAGTCTTTCAACCCAGAGATAGTTCATATCGAGGGTAAACTGAATATTATTCCGGATTATCTTAGTCGTCATCCAGTTCCTGACACTGGACACCTTTCTTCTTCTAATGAAGACGATCCTGATCACAAAACTTCTGCCATTCGGTTTAAAGAGTTTCAAAATCATCCAGAAGAGCCTTCTATAGCTCTTGTTCATAACCCTGTTCCAATAGCTTTTCCCGACACTAGAGTTTACACCTTTACAGATGATGTTGTTTTCCATGAACAGCGAAAATGTCCTAGATTATCGGAAATTATCAACAATATTGAAAATTCTCCTAACCCGGACAGTTGTCTCCCTCATCTTATAGTCAAAGGTTTACTTTATTGGGTTTCTCCCAAAAACAAATATCTGCTTGAAGTTCCAGATTCTCTCATATATACTATTATATTTTTGAACCATAATACACTTTCTGCAGGACATCCAGGTGCTGATCGCACTGAATACCGTATAAGGGAAAGATATACCTTTCCTCGACTATCTACTTTTATTTCTTTCTTCTGTAAACAATGTACTTCTTGTCTTGAAGTCAAAGGTTCCAAACCTCATCCAGTTGCTATCAACTCATATCCTTTACCTTTTTATCCTTTTTCTAGAGTACATTTAGATACCATAGGTCCACTTCCAAAATGTAAAATTACAGGTGCTAAATACATCCTAGTTTTCAAGGATGCGCTCACTAGATATTGTGAAATATGCCCTGTAGCTTCTAGAGATGGTAAAGTAGTTGCCGAAACTCTCTTAAATAGAGTCATCTTGCATCATTCCGTACCGGAAATCCTCATCACGGACCGAGCTGCCGAGTTCACGTCAGAGTTTTTCAAACGAGTCTGCAAAACATGGAACATTAAAAATCGCACCATAGCTGTCCGACATCCTGCGAGCAACAGCTTGGTGGAGCGAGAAAATAGACGTATTGAGGATTACTTGCGTCATTTTGTTTCCACACAGCACGACGAGGGCAAATACATTGCCTTTGCACAAATTTCCCTAAATTCTACTTATAACTCTTCTATTGGAAATACTCCTCATTTTCTGGTCCATTTTTATGTTCGTAGGCTA
Organism: Trachelipus rathkii; assembly: GCA_015478945.1. Taxonomy (NCBI): domain Eukaryota; kingdom Metazoa; phylum Arthropoda; class Malacostraca; order Isopoda; family Trachelipodidae; genus Trachelipus; species Trachelipus rathkii. Next base: position 20,667 of record JABUQX010013472.1, read on the forward strand.
CCCTACGACCTCCCTGACTATGTTTCTCCTTTTGTTAACAAAACACAGCCTTTAAAGGATCATCTATATGACTTTAACGCGGAAATGGCCGAAAGAGCAGCCGCCATCCGCGAATTGTGGCTTCGTCGATTAGAAAAGGAAACATTAAGAATCGCCCAACAACAACACTCAAAGGCTCCTATACGTCCTATACGTGTTGGCGATTACGTTTATTTACTTGCTGTAAAACCTCCCCATTTATCTCCGAAATTATTCAAGAAATGGGTCGGTCCTTACTTAGTTGTTAATGTTCTTAAATTTAACAAATATCTTCTCAGATGTCTTGTTACAAATAGAGAATTTGAATCTCATGTTGATAATTTAAAAATTCTTCCCATGCCAATTGTTAAAACAGTGGACAATAATCTTTCGTCCAGTTGGCAATCCTATGATCCTATAAGGAATCCTCCATTGCCCCCGAAATCTGTCCAGCGTGGTTTTCGCCGGCCGCCTCCCCAACCTCCACCTGCTCGACGCCTTCGTCCTCGTGGAGGGGGCCCTTCTTCTGATACTCATTCAGACAACGATGATGATGATGAGTATGATCTGCAATACACGTTGCCACCTCCAGTACAAGCTGTGCAACAACCGGTCCAGCCACAACATCAAGTGCAACAACAACGACTCCGAGTTCAGAAAAACATCAATCAATGCAACAACAACTCCGAGTTCAGCAACATCACCAGGTGTCACAACGGCT
>JABUQX010013473.1:0-2500 GCA_015478945.1 Trachelipus rathkii
AGCGAGATAGAGGAGGGCTAAAGGAGGAGGTATGCTTAGAAAGCTAGCAAGGAACTCGATGGATGGATATGAAGGAACAAGAAGAAGATTTTAGATTGCTAAGAACCGTATGAGAGGAGCGAAGAGTAGAGTATATAATATCAAAGACAAAAATTGGAGAAACATTGGTAAGCCCGGAGGAAAAAAACAAAAGGTGATAGAATACTTTGATGAGTTGTTGAATGGGAAGTGCAGTCGGAAGAGGAAGGGGAGGAGAGAGGAGAAGGAGAGAAACGTGGAGGGAGAAGAGGAGGAGGTAATAAACAGAGGAGGTAATTTGAGGAGGCGTTTACGGAAAATGAAGAGCGGAAAAAACCCGTGAAGATGGGATAAATATTGAGTTGCTGAGGGAGGGAGGAGAGGGGCTGAAAGCCCTTGATGCTGAGATTTCTGAACAGGTGTTTGGGTGGAAAGTAGAGTGCCGGAAGGTTGGGGAAAGGTCAATAATAGTTCCCATTTATAAAAAGGTAAGGGGGAGCAGGTAAATTGTAAGAATTATACAGGAATCTCACTAATGGCATGCAACTCTGGCGAAGCTTAATATGAAAAAATATAGAAAGAAAATTAAGATCAAAATAGAGCCAAAGATTGTGTGAAGAGCAGTATGGGTAGCAGAGTGGTTATAGTCTATAGATTTAATGTTGCACTAAGAAATGATACTGGAAAACACATGGGAATACAATAAGACAAGGATATATCACCTTCATGACTTGAAGAAAGCATTTGATTCTTTACCCAGAGAGAAGCTGTGTGGAGAGTTCCGGAGAGGAATTATGAAGTTGGAGGCAGACTAGGGCTAAAGGCAGTAAAGAAGTACAACCTACGTGAATAAGCAATAAAGTAACTTAAAAACAGGAATATAAAAACGCAAGCGAATGGTTTGAGGTAAACAACTGGAGTAAGGCGGGTAGTGTGCTGTCACGCGATAACTGTTTATAGGCAGTATTTGGACCAGATACGCATAAAGAGTGTTAAGATGAGTTTAGGAAGATTCAGACGGGAAAACATCATGGTATACTACTGCAGATGATTTGGCGTGTTTGAGTGGAGATGGTGAGAGGATGAAGACAAATGGTGCTGTGTTTCGCAGAAAAGTTGAGAGAAACAGGATTGAATATGAAATGTGAAGAAAACAGAAATAATGGTAGTAAGCAGGGAAGGAGGAGCGTAGAGTTGATAGTGGCGAGGTAGACTCGGTAGAGAGATATAAAATATGTCGGTATTAGATATTCATATCCTATGAAGCCACTTAGGAAGAGGAGGGGGTGGCAAAGAAAATTACGAAGTAGGATTGAGCAGCAATGGAACAGGACGTAAGCAGCAGTATACCCGCATCTTGATAAGATAAATATATGAACAAAGAGGTGAAGAGAGCAATATATGAGGGAGTGTTAACGCCGATACTGTTGTTTGGGGCGGAGACATGGAGCATGAACGGTAGAGAGGAGAGTAGAATTCAAACAGTGGAGATTATTAATGTGTTGAGGACAGTGATTGGAAAGACGAGAAGAGACAGAGTGAGAAACGATACAGTGAGGGAGAGCGTAGGTGTGAAACCCATGATAAATAAAGTGGACGCAGCAGACTGAGATAGTGGGGAACCTGGAGAGGATGCAGGGAGAGAGAGTAGCCAGCAGGAGGTGGAGGTAGATGAGAGGAGGGAGGTGAGACCGAGGGAAGACGCCCAGAAGAGGTGGAGAGACACAGTAGAGAATTCATTGAGGAAACACCAGATGCCTGCAATGTGGATGAGCTGATGGCGGATGTTATCTTGATAGATAGAACAAGATGGAAGCGGAGGTTGGCCCCGCACAGAATTTTCAGATTTAACTTTTAGGTTCTAAGATATATATTATATAATATTTATATATAGTATATATATATATTATTATTATATATATATATATCATATATATATATATATATATATATATATAATATATATATATATATAATATATATATATATATATAGTATATATATATATAATATATATTTGTATAATATTTATATATAATTTTTTAATTTCAAACTTCAAAGAGTAAACATCCGCATCCGCATCCGCATCCCATACTATTTTAAAGATCCGCAAATCCGCATCCGCATCGCGCATTCCTCATAGTCTTTAAGATCCGCATACCGCATCCGCATCCGAAACAGTCAAATTTTGACATCCGGTCCATCACTAATATATATATATATATATATATATATATAGTACAGGGTATATGGTTAATACTACGAAAAAAATTAGTATGATATTCCTTGCATAAATACTAAGATAATATGTGTCCAATACAACATTTCACCGAAAACGCCCCGTTTCAAAGATACAAGGTGATGAAACCTTATGTGCGACATATCTATTATACTTCATTGCCCTATCCCGTGCCACAATGTCAACCTTTAATAAAATAAGCACAAATATAACGCGTAGGAAGGTTACCGTTACCTGTTATTT
>JABUQX010013473.1:12500-30000 GCA_015478945.1 Trachelipus rathkii
TATTATTATTATTATTATTATTATTATTATTATTATTATTATTATTATTATTATTTATTATCTATTATTATTATTATTATTATTATTATTATTATTATTATTATTATTATTATTTACAAAATAATTTTCTAAAAAAAGTATAAATATTATTTTCTGATACTAATTTTTTTTTATTCCCATTTTAATCTTTTTCTTTTTCTTTTTCTGTTTCATTCCCTTTACCAACTTCTTTTCTTCTTTCGCTTTCTTTTTCTTCTTCTTTTTCTACTCTATCTCATTTGTTCTAACTCCCTTTTAGATTTCTCATTTTCCTTTTTCTGTCTTTCTCTTCTTTTCTGATAATCCTTGCATTATCTCACCATTTTTATTTTTATTTCTTTTTCTTTTCCAAATTTTTATCGATTTTTAATAAAACTCAGATGAAGAAATTGAAAGTCTTCTTCCACATCTCCTTCTTCTCCTATCTCAACTTTTAAGTTCCGTATAAATAACTCATAAATTTGAAATTCCTTACAAAAAAGTAATTTCCATGAGAATTTTCCAGCCAGTATCTGCATTTTTCTGGTTAATTTACCCTGTTTCCTTCATTATATTATAGAATTATTTATATATATATATATAGTATCTATATATATAATATATATATATATATATAGTATATAATAATCTATAATATATATATATATATATATTATATATATATATATAATATATATATATATATATATATATTATATTATTTATATATTATATAATATTATTATATATATATTTATACATATTATATATCATATATATATATATATACTATAGTATATATATATACTATACTATAAATATATATACCAATTAATATATATTGTGAGGTGCTAGCAACCTCTAGGAAGGCAAAGGAAAGTAAAAGAAGAAGGAACAGAGGTAAGAGTAAAGAAAGTATTACAGAAAAGGATTAATCGTTTAAGACATCTTCAGAAGAAAGAACGATGTTAAGAAATTATTATTTTAGTCTAACTGAGGATGGATTGTATATATATCCGAAGCGTTTAGAATAAAATTGTGAATAGACGATCTTATTATATCACTCAATGTTGGAGTTTTGTGGCTGTTGTTCGCATTTATCCATTAGGTCAGATTTTTCCAGAAATCAACATGTTTCTCATATCATTATATATATATATATATATATATATATTATTAGTATTACTATATATATATATATATATTACTATATATATACCATATATATATATACCTATAATACTATAATATATATATATACTATATACATAACTATATATAATATAACTATTATTATCAGCTTCTCTTCGGAAAGCGGACAGTAATTTGCAAAAACTTAACCGGTTGATACTATTTAGTCATACTCTAATTTTTTCCGGTTTTTTTTATGATTTCTCCTCGAGACATTTCTGGATTTTATTTTTCTTTAGGTATATTTGATTATATTTCTTTTGTACATACTTTTATAACCAGTGATATGTGATCCAAAAGCCGGAAAGAGGGCCATAAAGTATTTCTGGGGCGAAGGATAGGAGCATGAAAAGGCCGGAAGCCGGAGCAGAGCCACAACAGTTTTTGACGCGAAAAAAAATCCTTTAGTTTAGCTTGGGCTGGTAATTTAATTTACATTATATTTAAAGAATAATTATAAATTAGTTTAAATGAAGTCAATACAAAGGAAAAAGAATTAATAAAATTAAAATATTTATGATAGAAAAACATAATAGAAGCGAATTCAAAAACAAAACTGAAGAACAATATTTAAAAAGAAAAAATAATTTTCGAGCCCAAAATTCAAAAGATTTGAAAAAGTCTTTTAATTCAATTGAATAAAAAGAATGTTGCATAATGGACTGCAAATTTAAATATAAAACGAAAATTATGTTAAAAAAAAAAGACTTGACAATTCTGTCGCAAATAAGACCTTAAAACGATATCAATATAAATTTAGCAAGAAAAAAAAACCTGAATCGAAAATTTTTAGTAAGCCAAATGTTTTTATTGCTGTTGTAAGTTATCTTTTGGTTATCTGCATTTAAAATAATACTAATAATAAATATAATACTCACGTTAATGCACTCATAATATTTACTGAAGATGGTAAAATATATTGTCCTATTTCCACTATTATTATTATTATTATTATTATTATTATTATTATTATAATTATTATTATTATTATTATTATTATTATTATTATTATTATTATTATTATTATTATTATTATTATTATTATTATTATTATAATTTATTATATTATTATTATTATTATTATTATTATTATTATTATTATTATTATTATTATTATTATTATTATTATTATTATTATTATTATTATTATTATTATTATTATCATTATCATTATCATTATTCATTATCATTATCATTATTATTATTATTATCATTTCAATTTAATTATTATTATTATTATTATTATTATTAGTATTAGTATTAGTATTGTATTAGTATTAGTATTAGGTATTAGTATTAGTATTAGTATTAGTATTAGTATTAGTATTAGTATTAGTATCAGTATTAGTATTAGTATTAGTATTAGTATTAGTATTAGTATTAGTATTAGTATTAGTATTAGTATTAGTATTAGTCTTAAATTATTAACATATGTTTTATGATAAAAAAAAAAAAAATGCAACACCTTTCCTTTGTAAATATGCAATAATTAATTTAGAGCTTCACAACTAAATTAACAATTTATAGTAAAATTTAAGCCATTATTATTATTACTATTGTCATCTATTTACTATTAATACCAAATTTTTTTATGCGCCAATTTTTTTTTCCCCAACGTAAAAAAACAAATTTGGATAGCTCTGCTTGCCGCATGAGGCACAGCCTGAAAGCTTGCGTTCTTTCCGTGCGTAGCGACGTTGCTTAATTTGTTTCTATTCATTATACTTTTCATTTTTGCTTTGATTATTATTTTAAATAAATTAAAATTTAAGATTAATTAAAAACCATCAAAAAATTTTGATCGTTTAAATAATGTCGGGGGAGGGGTTCAGACCCCACTGGAACCCTTCCTCTGGTCTTACGGCTTATATATATATATATTATATAATTATATATAATATATATATATATATAATATATATAATTATATATAGATATATATATATATATATATATAATATATATTATAGTATAAATTTCTTTCCTTTTCTTATCTAACCTTTTTTTCCCGCAAGATTGGGAGTAAGGAGGCGCTACAAGCATCGAAAAGAAAAGGCAGTACGGCAGAGTTATGACACAACTGTCCGACTAAGATAAGCCGCAGCCTTACCGCCCCCTCTGTCACCATTAATTAGTGAAAACTCGTCCCACAGACAGAAAATCCACCTAGGAGCTTTCCATGGGAACCGCGACGGAACCCTCACTATGGTAATCGCCAATGTAAGGGTTCATCCCTTGGCCCAGGTGGGCACAACCATACCCCCTCACAACAAACCCCGCCATTATCTCCTATCATGCACCTTTATTCCCGCCTCTGCCAAACTCAACATTTCTCTCCTTCAAACATTCGTTCACCGACTCAATCCACTTTCTCATCGGTCTCCCAGCCGTCGATTCCCAACACACTCACCCTATAACAATCCGCTTAACCAACCGACTATTCATTCATACCTTTCCACATGACCAAACACATCTCAACATACTTTTCATTTATTCTCCGTCTTTACGCACCCTTTCTTCCACCACACTCTCTCTAATAAGTTCATTCCTCTCATTTTATTAATTCTTCTCACACGTAGCATGCCCCTAAGATACTATAACTTATATATATATATATATATATATATATATATATATATATATATATATATATATAATTATATATATATATAATATATATATATATATATATAATATATATATATAATATATATAATATTGCTTGCTTAGCAAATGAAACGACCTCCTGAAATGAGGAAAAATAACAAAATTAAAAAAGAAAAAATTTTGGGAAAAAAAAAAAAATTGGGGGGTCAGTTAAAATTTCTGTAATTTGAGAATAAGATGTCGATAATTATTCTTCTTTTAACGCTTCTATTAACAATAAAATTTAAAATTTATATTTTAAATTTGCATTCCTCGGCAAGCCCAGAACGTGAATAATAATTTTTTCGCAAAAGTTAATACGATGCTTGGCGGTTAACTCGGCGCTGCCTTTCTGAGAAGTTTAAACATGGCAAACAGGCGCGAGCGCAAATGAAATCTCGGCGAAAACGCTAACAAAGCTTGAGGAAGCCTAACGCAAGCAAAGACTGAGGAATGTGAAAAACGCATTTCGGGAGTTTTAATGTTTGGATCTCAATTTCGTCATTCATGAACTTTTAAAGAAAAAATGACCGAAAATTATGATAATATTCTGTTTATTCTGTTCCAGGGTTGCCACATTGATTATTTCAATGGCCAAGAATTTTCACAAATTCAAACATAAAACTTCAGAAAGAAAGGTTTCACAATTCTATATGTAAGTTAATTAATTAAGGGTTTGAAATTTACAATAATAAATAAGATATTGAATCAAATAACAGAAAATAATCGCGCAAATATTTTTAATTAAATTTTTGAATTAAAAAAAAACAGAAATCCCTAAAAAATCGGAGAAATAGGCTTTTGCAATTTTCGTGTGTTTTCAAGCTTTTTTTTTTTTTTTAATGCCTAAGTGGAAATCATCTTATAATATTCATTCCAAATATAAAAAGTGAATTCATGGTTGCGGAAGCACCAGTTCTAGTTAGGGATGCTTTCCTGTAAGCATTGTCACTTGCAATAAAATGTTGAATGACTTGATTGACTTTAAAAATCGATCGACATTTTATTGAGGAGGTTGGTGGTACAGAAAAGAAGTTTGCAATGTAAGTTTTTGTAAATTTCAATTAAATCAATTAATTTAATATATATATATATATATATATATATAATATATATATATATATATATATATATATATATATATATATATATAAAAAAAATTATATAATAATTAAATTTATAAAATATATATATATCTACATATATATATTTATGATACTATATATATTATATATATATATATATATATATATATATATAATTAGTGGGATGCTGCAGCAGATGTCATTTTTTTTCGCATCCGCGGATGCGGATGCGAATGTTTGATTTTAATAACATCTCGCGGATGCGGATGTTTTAATATATATATATAATTATATATATATATATATTATATATATACTCATATATATATATATATATATATATATATATATTATATATATATATATATATATATAATTATATAGTATATATAATTATATATATATCTATATATTTTTGCCACAATCTATTAATATAATTGTTAACAGGGTGCGGGACGGGGAACCAACTCAAATGCACCCCATCAACCTCTTTCCCTAACCTCCGACTTAATGAAAGAGATTTTACATGGGTTAATATACTTTTTTGCACTAGTATTGAATTCAATATGAAGGTTGTGCTTGAGAGACATCAATTTTTCTGCGCTTTTCTGCCTTTTCTGCTGAGAGTCTGTTTCTCTTTCACATATATTAGCCGCAGCATTGCTAATACTTCTCACATTGGAACATTCTAGTTGGAGGACAGGCAGGTATTTCCTTGGCAAGTTTACTTAAGCGTGGTAAACATTTTCCATTTTGCTTAATTAACACTCCCAACCAACTGATATAAATCTTCATTTGATTTTGTATCTAGTCCGTTTTTCTTGGTGATTAGTGTTTCAATTCAGTTTGCACTTGCATCTTTTGTGATAATGCGTGATGTTTCTCTCACTACTGTGACTGTAGAATATTCTTCCTATGAATCTGTTATTTGATTTCTTTAGAAGAATATTTTGGTTCTGTATATTTCATTTTTTTCCTTTTAATGGACGGCTAATTAAAATAGACTGTTCGGATTGAAGTTTTCCTTGGCAAGTTTACTCAAGCGTGTGTAAACATTTTGCTTAAACTTTCCACCACGTGATTTGGATTCATCATTTGTATCTAGTCTTTTTTTCTTGGTGATAGTTTTTATAAATCATTTGCACTACATCTTTTGGTAATGCGTGTGTTTTTCTTCCATCACTACTGGACTGTAGAAACTCTTCCAGTGAACCTGTTATTGATTTACTTGTAGAAGGTGTTGGTTCTGTAGATTTGTTTTATTCCTTAATGGGTGGCGAATATTAATAAGACTGTTCGGACATTGAAGTTTTTCAGCTGCAACACAAAGTAACGATTTCTAACTTGTTCTAATATCGTTACAAAAAACTTGCTTTATAACGGGAATCTAAAGTAAGTACTGCAAATAGTCATGTAAGTCATTAATTTCCACAGAACCATAGAGTTTTTCTAGCTCTAGTTCTTAATTACATCTATTCATTCCTTTTTTAAACCGTCATCATTTTATTTTGAACAGATGGTTCATAATGCTCTCACTTAGCGTTGGATATAATGGTATTTTACATAAGAGACAGAGCTGTTAGAGGCGCTGACTTTTTTTGGTAGTTTCTTCAAATGGTTTCAAATAGTTTTTTAAGCAATGTGTGATATGATGTTCATTTTCCAAATTAAATAGAGTGTTAACTTTGGATTACGAGCTGGCGTTAACGAAAGCAAAAGAAGTTCTTTGGAGCATACTTCTTTCCATCAAGTATGAAGTGTAACTTTCCAGCGCAGTTGGAATGTCTTTGATAACATTAAGATATGGAATATCAAGCCGTTTTTGAATTGCCTTCACCTCATTTACATTTTTATTTTCTTTTTCAGATTCATCTTAAGTATTTTGATTATAAAATTCTTTATCAAATCTCGACAATAAACATCCGCGCAACATCCGCAGGGCAAAGCGCGGATGGGGATGCGGATGCGGATCTTTAATAATGTGCGGATGCTCCGCGATGAGGAATGCGATGCGGATTGTTACCGCTGCATTCACTAATAATATATACATAAGTATGATATATTATATCATAATATATATATAAATCATATATATATATATATATAATAATAATATATATTATATATATATATTATACTATATATATATAGTATATATACCATAATTATATATATATATATATATATATAAATTATATATATATATATAATATATATAATATATATATATAACTATATCTAATATATATATATCATTTATAAATATATTATATATATATATATATATCTTATAATATATAAAGACATAATTGTATTTAGGGAATAGAGATATATACATAATTATAAAATTTCCGCATGCTCCAAACAATATTTCGTCAGGATTCGCGCCGCTGATATATATATACTATATATATATATATATATATATATTATATCTATATATATAATATATATATATATATATATATATTATAGTTATATATATATATATATATATATATATATATATATATATATATATATATATATATATATATATTGATATATTTATATTATATTTTTATTTTTTTTTTATTTTCTTTCATGTTCTTATATTTTTTCAAACTAACGAACCAGCAATGGTTAGTAATTATACATTTATAGTTTAACAGAAATAACTTTACAAATTATTTTAAATGTAGTTTAATATAAAGGAAAGAATGTAATAAAACTAAAAAATTATGATAGAAAAACATAATAGCAAGCGAATTCAAGAGCAAAACAGAAGAACAATATTTAAGAACAAAAATAAAATTCAAGGCCGAAAATTCCAAAGATTTGAAAAGGTCTTTATTTCAATTGAAGAAAAGAATCGTTTGCATAATGGATACAAATTTAAATATAAAAACGAAAATTATGTAAAAATAAACCCTTGACAATACCGTGCGTAAAATAAGGGCTTACAACAATCTCAATTTTCAATTTAGGAAAAAACAAATAACAAAAGAAAATAGTTATTGCTTTGTAAATTTTAGTAACCCAAAAAGATTATTATTACTATTGTAAGTTAATCTGCTCTAAAAAATATATTACTAATAATGAAAAGTATTATTAACTTTTATTGGCACTAATAATATAACTGCAATGAATAAAATTATATTGTCCTACTTTCACAGAGCGAAGATTATGAATAATTATTGTAAAGGTTCGCCTTTTATTATTATTAATTATTATTATTATTATTATTATTATTATTATTATTATTAATATTATTATATTATTATTATTATTATTATTAATATTAATATTAATATTAATATTAATAATTATATTAATATTAATATTAATATTAATATTATATTAATATTAATAATAATATTAACAATTAATAATTAATAAAATTTTAATTTTAATTTTAATTTTAATTTTAATTTTATTTTAACTTTTCTATTTAATTTAATTTTAATTTAATTTTAATTTTAAATTTTAAATACTAATATTAATAACAATTGTTAATACTAATATTAATATTAAGATTGAAAAGAAACATTAAAATTAATCTTAATAAATAATATTTAATATTAAATATTAATATTAATATTAATATTATAATTGAATATTAATATTAATATTAATATTAATATTTAATATTAATATTAATATTAATATTAAATAATTATATTATTATTAGTTATTTATTATTATTATTATTATTATTATTATTATTACTTATTATTTATTATTATTTTTATTATTATTATTTATTATTATTATTAATTATTATGATTATTATTATTGAATTATTATTATTAATTATTATTATTATTGATTATTATTATTATTATTATTATTATTATATTATATTATTATTATTATTATTATTAATTATTATTATTATTATTATTATTATTTATTAAAGAGCTGCTTTTATTAAAGAAAATATATAATAAAAGCATTGCAAAACATTATAAAATTATTATTTTCAGTACTAATTAAAAACTAAGCCGTTGATATTGTTTTTATCATGTATGTTAATGACTAACATTATTCATGATCTTAATCAAGAAAAACAACATGCAGCAACAACAATCATCAGCGCAAACATTAACACCATGCCACCAACAACAACGACCAACACACCACCACCAAAACACACAACAGCGACCATGAAAAACAACAACACACTACAACAACTACAACAGCAATACATTAAACAACAACAACACACAACGAAAACAAAAACAACACCATCAACAGCAACAACAACAACAACAATAAAAACAACTGCAAAAACAACAATAACTAATAAAACAACAGCAAAAAAAGAATAACAATAAAAAAACAATAGCAACTAACAATTGCAACAACAATTACAAAACACCAAAAAAAACTACAAAAAACAGCAACAATATGAAAAACAATACCCAAGCAACAACACGAACAACAATAACAAACAGTAACATGCAAAGCAACAACAACAAACAAGTTATAACAACAAAACCACACATGAATTAACAGCAACAACTGCAAAACAAAACCAACAACAATAAAATAAAAAGCAACAAAACAACTACAAAACAACAACAATAACTAATAACAACAGCAAACAATAAAGAACAACAACAACAATAACAATAAACAATAACAACAACAATAACAATAAAATAACATAAAAACCACGCACCAAACTTGTGCGACAACAGCGACATGAGAAACAACAAAAACAACTACAACAACAAAAGCATGAATAACAGCCAAAACAACAAAAACAAAAACACCACCAACAACAAAAACAACTACAAAACAATAACTAATAACAACAACAGCAACAACAAATAAATATAAGGATTATCATGAACAACAATAACAATAGCAACACCTACAACAAAAGACCCAAACAACTACAAAAACACCAACAACCCAGCAACTACCACAACACAACAACTCAGCAAAACACAATAACAACAAACAATAATAACACAACAACAACTACAACCTACAACAGCTACAAAGACAATGAATAACAGCAACAACAGCAAAAACAAAAAGCACAACAACAAAATGAAAAACAACAAAAACAACTACAACAACAACAACAACAATAACTAATAACAACAGCAACAGCAACAAGAACAAAGAGCAAGAACAAGAACAATAACAATAACAATAATCTACACCACCACCAACAACAACAACAATAACAGGAACTTCCAAAAACAAACAACAACAACAACAACAACAACAACAACAACAACAACAACAACAACAACAACAACAACAACAACAACAACAACAACAACAACAACAACAACAACGACAACGACAACGACAACGACAACGACAACGACAACGACAACGACAACGACAACGACAACGACAACGAACAACGACAACGACAACAGACACACGAACAACGACAAACAACAACGCCAACGACAGAAACGACAACGACAGACAACGCCAACCGACAACGACACACAACGACAACGAACAACCAGACAACGACAACGACAACGACAACAGCAAAACAATAACAACAGCAACAACAACAACAACACGAACATGAAAAGCAACAAAAACAACTACAATAACAAAAACAACTATAACAATAACAACAACTAACAACAACAACAACAACAACTACTACTACTACTACTATTACTACTACAAAAACATCAACACCAACAACAACAACAACAACAACAACAACACAACAACAACACAACAACAACAACAACAACAACAACAACAACAACAAACAACAACAAAGCAACAACCAACAACGCTGAAAACTCATTAAACACATAATTAGATAATTTTCAAATCACCCCCGGTTCCTCTCAGGAGCGAAAATTTTACATCAATTTTCAATCAAAGTCTTTCAATCTAAGTTTTATGGCACTCAGATAAAATTTATGAAATGAACATAATCCCATATATTATATCCTTGACACAATTATTAATTACATTAAAACAATTTCAAATTCTTATGATAAAATTAGAATGAAATCTGAATTTGTGAATAATGATGCAAAACAATGGCCTTTAGATGTAAGCAGCTTTCGTAGGCGAAGGAATTATTGCTCCCTTTAATTATAAACAAAAGTATTAAGCAAACAAAAAAACACAAATACGAACACACACACGTCATTATATTATATATATATATATATATATAATATATATATATATATATATATATAATATATATATATATATAATATACTATATATATATATATATATATATTATATATATAATATATATATATATATATATATAGATAAGATATATATATATATATTAAAGTATGAAAATTATCAATCATTAATTAATTAATGTACTATGAATGGTTAATAGTCAATATTTTATTAAAGTAATACAGTTGTCTATCCAGTTATGTGATTGTACATAAATGTTGGACTATCGCGTCAAATGCGAATTAAGAGATGAAAACATTAAAAGTTTCATTTTAGCCTTGGAAATCTTGGGAGTTAGTAATAGTTAAGCATTTGAAATTGAACCACAAAAAATGTTGAACTCTTAAAATTTGAAATGTAAAAACGAAAATGTTGAGCTCTTAAAAATTTGAAACAGAACCACAAACATTTTAAGCTCTTAAAATGAAATATAACCACGAAAATGTTAGCTCTTAAAAAATTTAACATGGAAAAACGAACAATTGTTGCAGCTCTTAAAATTTGAAACAGAACCACAAACATTTTAAGCTCTTAAAAAATGAAATATAACCACGAAAATGTTGGGCTCTTAAAAAGTTGAAATAGAGCCACGAAAATGTTGAGCTGTCAAAAATTTGAAATAGAACCTCGAAAATTTTAAGCTCTTTAAAATTTGATATGTAACCACGAAAATGTTGAGTTCTTAAAAATTTTTAATAGAAAACCACGAAAATGTTGAGCTCAACTCTTAAAAATTTGAAATAGAACCACGAAAATTTTAAGGTCTTAAAAATTTGAAATGTAACCACGAAAATGTTGAGTTCTTAAAACGTTAAAAGAGAACCACGAAAATTTTGAGCTCATAAAATTTTAAAATAGAACCAAGAAAATGTTGAGCTCTTAAAACGTTAAAAGAGAACCACGAAAATGTTGAGCTCTTAAAATTTTTGAATAGAACCTTGAAAATGTTGAGCTCTTAAAAATTTGAAAGACAACCAGGAAAATATTGAGTTCTTAAAAATTTGAAATAGAACCAAGAAAATATTGAGCTCTTATAAATTTGAAATAGAACCACAAAAATGTTGAGCTCTTAAAAATGTGATTCAGCCTGATACATTGCTAAATTCTTAATAAAATTCAATAAAATTAGCCATTGAATATCATAAATGAAACTATTAATTTGCAGGAATAATAAAAAAAAGTAAACATTCCTTTAAAAAAAAAAAAAAATACAAATATATAAAATAAATATATATATAAAAAAAATTACATATATATATATATACTTAATATATATATATATATATATATATATATATATATATATATATCATATAATATATTATAATATTTATATATCATATATATATATATAGATATATATATATATATATATATACTATTATACTATATATATTTAAAAAAAAAAGTATCTATATATAAAAAAAAAAAAAAATGAGCAAATAGCATAAAAAATATATGTATAAAGAAATGACACATTTGAGTGTTAATAAACTCATATAATGTCTTTTATTTAACAAATAAACATAGCACTTTCTGGTGACTCCTGGTTGACAATTAATACCTTAACCATCCAAATTGGTCAAAAATTAATAAATTATTACATTTTAAGAAAAAGTAATTTTGTTGAATAAAGCAAAACGACTGATATAAAGGTGGGAATAGTTTAACAATGTAAGAAAAATTAAAAGTTAAAAAGGTATAGCTTGTTGTGTCCATCCCCAAGACAAACAGGGATAAGGGTAGACAGATGCTTCAACTATTCAGAGTTATTATGAAATGAGAAACAGTAGACAAGTTCAATAATCGAATCTTAAGAGCTAGAAGAGTCATTTACGTTGATACACATTAAATTCAGGTAAAATGAAGGTTTTGAATAATCAAGAAGATGGGAGAATGTTTTCTGTTTTGCAGTCAAAGAAACTGACAGTAACTAGAGTTGAGGATGAATAATACCGAGTTAGAAGATAAATATAAAGAACAAAAGAATTAAGTTGCAGTTGCCTTAAGAAACTGCAGCTACAAATAGAAAATTTTGTGGATTCTAAATTGGAAATACGATAACAGATAATGCCCTTATCATTGATCAAATATCCGCAGCATCTTTTTATATTAGAAATACGAGAACAGTTAATACTCCTATCATTGAGCAAATATGCGCAGCATCTTTTTTATTTTTGTGAAAATTGAAGCTAAAGACGATAAGAGGGAACAGAGTACGACTTGTTATCGGGGCACTCAGACCCACTTAACTTATGCTAAAAATAAAAGGTGAGGTCTAGAAGAGGAGGATGTGGTGTTTAACAATGTGGAAATTGGAATAAATACGAGGAATGTTGCAGAAATTAATGAAGAGCGAAACCGTGTATCAGGGCAAACGATTCAGTGAAGACATACTGCAAAGACATCATTACCATGATGGGAAGGAGCGGAAGAGTAATATTCTTTTAATGCCACCGCTGCAAGCATCCCCTATTCATTGTGATATATATAATATATATATATATATATATATATATATATATATATATATAATATATATATATATATATATATATATATATAATATATATATATATATATATATAATATATATAGTATATATATATATATATATTAAAAGAAAATAATATCCCCATCAGAGGTCTTGCTGAGTTCACGCCCAACGCCAGTCCAAAAAGAAAGTATTTAAAATTTTCCCAAGCTTCTATAGGCAGGCCCATCTTTACCCACGGGCTCGCTGGGCTAGAGCCCAGGGCCCCGCGATCCATGGGGCCCCCTAGCCCTTGCGACGGCAGCCCACCAATGATTACTTTTTCAATTTTTCAGCTTTTCAGTTTTTAAATAGAAGTCTCCTCTTGCTCAAACAGAAAATATTGAATCAAAATATGTCGAAACGATCATATCCTAGTGTCTCAGAGAAGAGGAAGAAAGCTACACATCAAAAAGACAATACAAAAGTTACCAAGATTAACATCATATTTTGCACCCCCGGTGAGTATTTTATGTTACTTTATGATTTATTTATAAATGAAAATGTTTGTTTTACTGCTTACATGAGTTAGAGAGTTTATTTAATCATAAACTTCTTATCTTCTATAAACTTCTGTGAGCAGCGATCAAATTAATCTGTCAAAAGAATCACACCTACAACAAATTGAGGCAGTTTCAGCTGTTTCAGAACCCACTTGTTCCAAGTTCACTTCTTCCAAGTCAGAAAAAGAAATCAATGAATCATATAGTACAGAAAGCGATCGCCTCGATGGTAAATATACATCTACTTCACCGACAACTGTTTTACCTGAGCAACAACAGTCTTCAGCCCCAGAAAACTATTCACATGATCCTGGCGATTATTTTAATGAAATGTTTACGGAAAAAATACGTGAATTTTGGATTAGCAAGGGGCCTGCATTTTTCCAAAATAAAGATTGTGACTTCTCCGAAGCTTGCAGAACTTACAAAGAAGCAGCACTGTAGATCCAACAATAGAATTTCAATAATCATCATTTCACGTAAGTTAAAGAACAGTGAAAGCGTTGAAAGAAAAGGTTGTTTAATATTCACTTCGAAAATCTATATTTGTTTTCCATGTTTTTATAAAACTTTCAATATGATATATCTCGCCGATTATATGCAATACTGGAAGCATATTAATCACTCATTTTACGTTAATAGAATAATAGCTCAGTACATTATGCAATCGATGAAGCAAAAACTGTTGTAGGTAGTATAAACGACATGCTCTCAGAATATAATTTGAGTAAATATTTGAAACGTACGTAAAAGAATTAGCAGTTGTAAAATTTTTTGGTATCCCGAGTACTCCATTTCACTAGTGACAACGAAACCCTTGAACCCCCCACAAATGAAAAATATTTGGGATGTATAGATTATAACGTGAAATTAATCATTTCTCGCGATCACTTAAAATGGATAACTGGAGGCCATCATTCATTTCTTATTATATCAAATATAGTGCAATTGTGTTACTTGACGTAAGGGAAGACAGGTCCTATAAAAAAAATAAAGCGAACTTAAATTCAGCCAAATACTTTTCGATAGCCTTGCATAGTAACCCTGACCCTGATCATATATACCATTACTTTCTATTATTCGGTACGAAAAAAACCGTGTCCTTTGAAGGGTTGAAATTCAATCTATTACAATGACACACACAAGTCTGAACATTTAAAGGAAACAGTCTGACTTTAGAAAATTAGATATCCCAATTATGGATGCAGAGGACAATTCGACAATGCCGTCAACATATCGGGGAAAATACTCTGTGTTTGCAAGCAAAATCAAGGAGAAATGTGAATGCTAAACCTTATACCCAGTTGCGGAGAACATTCTCTTAACTTGGTAGGTCTTCATGCTGCTGAGTGTTCAAAAAGGCGAAATATATTTTTCAAATGGTTCAGAAATTGTAACAATTCTTTCTAGTTCTACACATTGGTGGAATAAATAACAATATTTAGGTTCTAAGAAAGTTCTTAAAAGTCTTTCTGAAACCAGATGGTCTGCACGAGCTGATGCTGTAAATGCGTTACATCGAGGTCATAAGGAAATTCTAGAAGCCTTGACGTCTATTGGTCAGGATATTTTATTGATACTGTCAGTGATAATTTTTTAATGAATTCGAATAGTCCGATAAAGAAAAAAATCCAGAAGCTGACTACAAGGACCTATCTCAAAGGATTGACAAAACTAAACACAACCTTCAGAAAGAAACCATAACAATGAACGTTGCAATAAATTTGTTAACTTCGCTTGGTAATTTTATTGATACTATCAGAGATAATTTTAATGAATTCGAATCGTCCGCTAAAGAGAAAAATCCAGAAGCTGACTACAAGGACCTATCTCAAAGAATAAGAGCTGGAAGCTCACGTATGACATACTTTGATGGTTCTGCGCCATCTGTTCAAGTAACTGGCAAAGAAAAATTAAAAGTTGAAACTTTTTTTCCTATAAATTGATCACGCTGACCTGCATCCTAAAACAAGATTTGATTCATACAGGAAATTAGTCACGGTTTGGTTCTATCCTCTTTTGAAATTAAATCCGAAAGTGAAATAGCTGTAAGGAGAATTATATATTTTCTACACAATGACATACAACCAAGAGGTAAGGGACAATGTTGCAGTCTAAACAGAAATATTTCAGCGAAGTGCCAGAAGAGGGGAGCGAAGACTAGAAAATTATTTCAGAACACTATATACCATCTTAAAAGAAGATTAATATCGAAGACAGCTCCCGAATATAGAAATAGTAATTAGAATATTTTTATGCATGATGGTCACTAACTGCAGTGAGAATCCCTTGGGAACACTCCTTTTCAAAATTGCAAAGAATCAAAAGTGAGCGAGGAGTTCAGGTTCACAGAAAGATGAACTAATTGTCGCTGAGTCCGAGTTAAAAGCGATGTCTAAAGAATAGACTTTGAAAAGCATTCATCGATTTTGCTAATCGAAAATCGAAAAGTAACTTCTTGTAGTGTCATAGATTTTAAGCATGGCTTCGCATTCGTTTGTTAAATTTTAAAAATATAAAAACAAACAAATTATTTAGCTAAAAATGTTAGACATTTCTGTTAATGCCTATCTTAAATTTCTCTAAAGTGCCATAGGGCCACACTTGGTTTAAGAGTGCAGAGGAAGGTTCAGCCATCATAACACACATTTGCCAAATGGTGCGTAATTGAACATAAAAGTTGTGTAATATATATATATATAAATATATAGAATATATATAATATATAATAATATAATATATATATATATATAATAAAATATATATATATATATATAATATTATATATATTATATATTATTATATATATATATATATATATAACTCCTCTGTTCCAAGAAGTTTACTGAATATCCATGAACGACTGAGTGAGTAATGTAGCTCCTCCGCTGAACGTATAAGCCGAGTGGTAGCTAGTTACTAGCTACATTATCCATACCAGTTTAACAGAATTCATAAAGTCAGTCTTACACTCATTCTGTTTATGTATTGGCAGTGTCTAGGACCTCGTTACGTTTTTTGCACTACATCTTTTTGTTTTTATGAAGTTTTTTCTATCCTCGTAGTTTTGCGATGCAGATATAAATATTGGAAGCAGCGGCACGGCTAATCAAATCTGTGTGAAACGTACAATCTGGCCACTGAGACCTTTGCTTTAAACGAAGCTTATGGGATGGACTCTATCGAGAATCTAACTGGTTTAACGTGGCACCAGCTGTCAAAGCATGGCCGATGAAAATGTTTCGAAAAAATTTTGAAAACGTACCCTCGTTGTGGAAGACCAATCTCGTCCACAAACGATGAAAAATGTGGAAGGTGTTAGAGCTGTGATGGAGAGAGAACGCC
>JABUQX010013474.1:0-5000 GCA_015478945.1 Trachelipus rathkii
GGTACTTCGTTTGGATGGAAGTGGGTGTTTAACCGTTTTCGCATTAATTTCTTTGTTATTGGGTGTTTAACCGTTTTCGCATTTATCATTAGAAACGCTTTGCGTTTTGTTACTACTTCCAATATATATATATATATATATATATATATATATATATATATATATATATATATATATATATATATACTTCGAAAATATCAACAGGTTTTATAATTCCATGTACATGTAAAAGTTCATATTGAGCTCAGTTTATTGGTTTACCGATAAGGCGGCTATTTTATTATTATTATTATTTTAGGAGTAAGACCAACTTCCAAGACAGAACGAATATGGCGATATTAACTCAGAGGACTAAAGATCTTTGTTTGATTTTATAGTTACATTATAGTTTGAAGTTATAGTTCGATTCCAGTTCATTATAAAATTTTAAATATAATTGTATAGTAAAAATTATTAATTTATATATAAAAAAATATATATATATATATATATATATATATATATATATATATATATATATATATATATATATATATATATATATATATATATATATATATATATATATATATTTATATAATTTCAAGAGCCACTGGTTGGGTCGTCTCTGTGGATTTCATTTCTATTGTTTGTATTGTTACCGGAGGGCATTGACTGAGTATCAAAAACAAAATAGCCTTCAAACCAGACTTAGGCCATCATGTTGAGCCAGGGTAAAAAATTGTTAGGCTTTAAAAATCAGTGAAGTCTGTTTTCCCAGCAGCCAACCTGCAGGTGCATATAAACACATTAAACAATACCTTCCTTCACTATGAGGACCCGTAATTAGGAACTCCTAGGCCTTAGGATTCTCGTTTACATATTGCAAATATGTGTGTGTGTGTGTGTGTGTGTGTGTGTGTGTGTGTGTGTGTGTTGTTGTGTGTTTAGGTGTGTGTGTATATGTGTTTGCATCTGACGAAGCAAATTCGAATTTCATACAGTGTGGGTAGGGTGGAGATCCGGAACCAGTCAGGGTTGAATCCAATATAGTCCTAGCCTGAGTCCAGTCAACTTCCAGATTCAGACCTATCTGGTACTGGAAAAAATTGTATGGATTTTTCAAGACCATGGCATTCTGCAAAAAAAAATTCAATTAAATCAATTTTTTGGGATTGCTGCAAAATGATTTATTTAATAGTTTTAAGTCTTAAACATTAATTAATAATTATTTAGCCACCTTAGCAGCCATAAGTACTTAACTTTTGTCTTGACATGCTATTGATATAATTTTTGGCCATTTCCTGAATTCTCTCAGACTGGAACCAAACCTTATTAAGGCATCATACTAGTTCCTGTTTTGTTGTAAATGGGCTCGTTGAGTATTTCATCCTTCCAGTATACCCACTTAAACTTCTCTATAGGATTCATGTCTGGAGAATTTCCAGCCCATGGGAGCACCTGAACGCCATTTTCTGTGCACCATTTCTTCACCGATTTTGCAGTATGGCATGGAGCAGAGTCTTGTTGAAATATCCAAGGACTTTCACCATACCATTCCCTTATTTGAGGTAACAAACGACCTTTAAGTACCTCTATGTACTTAAATTGGTCCATGGTTCCATCAACAATGTGTAAACGGCTTGTTCCATGCACAGAAATAGCTCCCCACACCATGATTTTTGTTGGAAATTTTATTGTTTTCTTCAGACATTGAGCTAAAAATTCTTCACCAGCTCGTCTTCGAACAGTCTGAACACGGTCATCAAGTACTGCGATGGTTGATTCGTCAGAGAAGACTACCTACATGAAAAAAGAAAATATACAGTTCATACAGTCAAGAGAACTAACTACCTACATGAATATAAATAATATACAGTACAGTTAAAAAAAATACTGTCACAGATACTGTAACAGAAAATATTCCTATATCCACTAATAAATTATTTTTATGCACCACAACTTCTAATAATAATTAATGATCTTTTGTCCAATACAAGTTAACTATAGATGTGTCATTCTTACCTTTTCCCATTGCTCGGAAGTCCACTCAACATGGTTCTTAGCCCAGGCATAACGTGTCTTCATCATCATCTCTGTAAGTCGAGGCTTCTTTCTCGGGCGATACGCTTTCAATCCAACTTCCAAAAGCCTCTTGTTCACTGTTCTTCGGGCAAGAATAACACCCTCCGCAGCCAGTTGAAAAGAAATCTGTTTGATGAACCGACACGATTAGTATGGAACAGGCCGTTTACATTGAGGTATGAACCAGGTTCAATATGTAAAGGTACTAAAGGTCACGCAGATAGTGGCAACCTTGGATATTCAACGGAACTCTATCACTGTCACACGCGGCTAAATCTGTTTGCTCAAAATGGTGTTCGCTTTGCCCCATGGGCTGAAGAGGTCGCCAAGACATGAATCCGTAGAGGACAGGGTATACTAATAATACTCAACAAATCCAAATACCAACAAAACAAGGAACTCATGCGCAGCAGTAAGGTTTGGTTCCAGTCTGAAAGAAACTCAGAAAATGCAAAAACTTATCAATAGCATGTCAACGTATCAAAGCACATGGCTGCTAGGCAACAAGCTCACATTAATTAATGTTGGAACAAAACTATTAAATTAAATCTTTTTGCATCCAAGTGGTTTAATTGACCTTTGCAAATGATATCAAATTTTGAAAATCAATAATAATAGATTCCACAAATCTATATATAAAAATATATATATATATATATATATATATATATATATATATATATATATATATATATATATATATATATATATATATATATATATATATATATATATATATATATATATATATATATATATATATATATATATATATCATATATATATATATATATATATTTTTTTTTATATTGATAGATATATATTCGACCTTAAGAAGATCAACAAGGTCAAATTGAAAATAAATCGGGTAAAAATTCATTTCATTCTAATATATATAATTATATTTATATATATATATATTTATATATATATTTATATATATATATATATATATATATATATATATTTGTATAGATTTATATATACTATATATATATATATGTAGCACTCCATTATAACTTTGTAAACATTTTAATTTATGTTCGTACTTATGCTAAGATTTGCGCGAGCAAAATTTTAGCATAAGTCAAAGTGAAATACTATATAAACCCGTCATTTTGAGATACTCTTCAGTCAGATAAAGTCAGTCAGATAGAGTCAGATCAAATTATTAAGAATCAAAAGAAAATCTCACTCAAGATACTCTCTTCAGAAATCCTCCCGGCAAGAGCGATAAACTTCAAGGAAAAGGCTACGACTTGAATTTCGATCACAAATTTTCGCCGCTAAACTAAGAGTCTGAGGCAAGTTCGAAAAACGCACTGGAAAAGGCTGCGACTTGCAATTCGCCTACAAAGAGTATCTCAACAGAAGGGACTTTTAGTTACTTTAATACTTTTATTGCATATTTACTTATGTTGAATAAAAACATCATTTCAAATATGAATTTTAAATTACCATCCTACTTATATAGGGTGCTTGCTCATAAAATAAGCCACCATCATAGCAAGCCCTTCCCTATATAATTGGTGAACCCGGAATAGAACACCCACAACTTCAATCAACGCCTTCTAAAAATAAACAAAATGAAGAAAAAGAAAAAACTAAAATAATACTAAAATTCCCTATCAGAACACTCGAAGAAAATGACTCAAGCAAACGAACATTATCGATACTGGACTTCAATTTTCATTTCTAATTTTTGGTGTTATGGTCTTCACCTTTTCACAACTCTCACAGTTCGAGGATTCATTGTCAGACATAGCAAACTTCCTTTACGGTATGGATTTCTTTCATCATTCAAGTTTGGATTATGGGCAGAAACTCATTTTTGAATTCCACTACGAACTTTGATTCCTTTTCGAATTCTAAATGGTTCTGTGACCTCTCCCTTTTATGTATGAAGAAATTTTTCAAATAAAGAACCTAAACTTCAAGCAACTTCGTCTCTACATATGTCAAGCAATGTTTCTCTCGTAACTACAACTTTGAAAACTACGTGCGCATTGGTCAAATCATGGATACGTTAGAAACGTCTTATACTGGACCTTTCCTTGGATTTAACGGTTCGATCAATGTGGCCTATTTAACTTGTGAATAATTCAATTGTTTCATATCAATAATTATTATGTATTAACATTTTTGTATTTTTATGCATTTAAATGTTTGTATGTTTGTTTATATCTAACGGATATAACCAAATATGCTTGTGTTTAAATGCACTTTTTATTTTCTGTATATATAACATTATTGTATTTTTATGTATTCAAATATTTGTATATATGTTTAGATCTTCGGATGTAACCAGTTATGCTCGTATTTGAATATTCTTCAAATTTCATGTATACTATTTTTGCCTTCATATGTTTGTATGTTTACTTATGTCTTCGGACATAATTAAATATGCTTGCATTTGAAAGTACTTTAATTTTATGTATTTTAGTTATTATTTCTTGTATAATTATTATAACATACTTTTTCACTCCGTTTTTAGCGCGGGAAGTAATGTAGCACTCCATTATAACTTTGTAAACATTTTAATTTATGTTCGTACTTATGCTAAGATTTGCGCGAGCAAAATTTTAGCATAAGTCAAAGTGAAATACTATATAAACCCGTCATTTTGAGATACTCTTCAGTCAGATAAAGTCAGTCAGATACAGAGTCAGATCAAATTATTAAGAATCAAAAGAAAATCTCACTCAAGATACTCTCTTCAGAAATCCTCCCGGCAAGAGCGATAAACTTCAAGGAAAAGGCTGCGACTTGAATTTCGATCACAAATTTTCGCCGCTAAACGAAGAGTCTGAGGCAAGTTCGAAAAACGCACTGGAAAAGGCTGCGACTTGCAATTCGCCTACAAAGAGTATCTCAACAGAAGGGACTTTTGTTACTTTTATATTTTCATTGCGTATTTTACTTATGTTGAATAAAAA
>JABUQX010013474.1:15000-17500 GCA_015478945.1 Trachelipus rathkii
GGCATTCCTTTACTGACTCAATCCACTTTTTCTTCGGTCTTCCAGCCGGTCGATTCCCAGCTCACTCACCACTATACATCCGTTTAACCAACCAACTATCATCCATCCTTTCCACATGGCCAAACCATCTCAACATATTTTCATTTATTCTCTCATTTACCCCTTTCTTCACACCACACAACTCTCTAATACGTTCATTCCTCATTTTATCAATTCTTCTCACACCTAACACAACCCTAAGATTGTCCATCTGAACACGTTGTACTTTTGATCTATACCTCTTATTCCAGACCATAGTATCACTACTACACATTAACACAGGTAACAACATACCCTCATGTAAGACCTTAGTGCACTCAAGACTTAGTCCCATTACATCCACCAATATTTTGATTGCACCAGCCACCTTCCTGCCATTCACAACTTTCCTACTACACTCTGCATCATCCGTTCCCTCATCATCCAACATTTATCCTTAATATTTAAACTCAGACACTCTTTCCAGCTGTTCACCATCTAACATAACTTCATACCGAGGACTGTCCTCACTCACAACCATAACCTTACTCATACCTACGTTTACTTTCAAACCCCTCCTTTTACACATCCTACCAGATCTCTCTACCAATCCTCTCAAACTCTCTTCAGATTCGCCACAAAAAAACAAATCCTCATCGTATAATAGGTAGGGAGCCCTCCACTCTCTTCCATTCTCCATCATTCAAACACCATCACCTGCCGCCCCCTCCTCTAATTCTTTCATAACCTCATCCATATACAAATTAAATAACCAAGGAGACATAACACATCCATACTTCACTCTGCTATTAAAATTAAACTAATCACTTTCGACTCTATTTAATCCTACACACGCTTTCCTATCGTCATACATACTTTTGATTCCATTCAGAAGCTTACCATCAACACCATATATCACTAACACCTGCCATAGAGCTTTCCTATTAATCCAATCATACGCATGTCATACACGTCAGTCGCATACAGATTGCTGCCGAGTGAGGTAGGATGGAGTGTGAAAGTCGAAGTTTTATTTCAAGTGAGATGATGAAACGTGTTAAGTAAAGATACTGTATCAAGTTTTGCCAGAAGTTTGGTGATGCGCAGGCGAAAACAATTCGCAAGAGTCAACATGCCTTTTTTGATGATGTAATGGGGTTACCCAAATAAAATACTGGTACAACTTGTTTAAAAATGACAGCGTGTCATCCGAGAGTGATTATCATACAGGAAGGGCGTCAATAAGCAGCAATGCAGAAACCATTGAGAATGTAAGATCATTAATAATGCCAGATCGTCGTTTGGCAGTGAGAGAAATTGCTGATGACTTCAGTATCAGCAAAGATTCTGTTCATGTAATTTTACGAAATGAATTAGGTTTGCTCAAAGTGGCAGCCAAATTTGTGCTAAAACTGCTTTCGCAGGAACAAAGAGAAGTCAGACTTGATACCGCAAAAGATATGCTGGAAACAGTCAGTAGGGAAGCAGAATTCCTCAATACCGTGATAACTGGAGATAAAACCTGTGTAGGATCCAAAAACCAAAGTCCAGTCATCACAGTGGAAGCATTTAACCTTGCTAAGACTAAAGAATACACGACAAGTGTGGGGCAAAATCAACGTAATGCTGATTGTTTTCTTCGATTTCCGTGGCATCGTGCATCAAGAAACAAACAATAACTAAGAAGTACTATCGTAACGCTCTCCGTTATCTCTGTGATGCAATTCATCGTAAATGACCGGATTTGTGGTCATCACAAAACTGGAAACTGCATCACGATAACGTCCCTGCTCATTTGTCGCTTCTGATACAGGATTTCATGACAAAGAAAGCCATTTCAAACATTCCCCAGACATCTTACTCTCCGAACATGGGACCGCGTAACTACTAGTTATTCCCGAAGCTCAAATTTCCAATGAAAGGCACTCGCTTCTACAGCCAAGACAACATTAAATACAACGCGACAGAGGGAGTTGAGGACTATTCTAACAGAGGATTTCCAGAGATGCTTCAATCAATGGCAAACTTGTTGAACTAAGGGTATTGAAGCCCAAGGGTCCTATTTTGAAGGGGATTACGAAATGGACCCCACCAGGTTAGTAACATTAATTTTCCAGCATATGGTCGGATACTTTACAGATAGACCTCGAATATCTCAGTTCTTGGCAACTTTCATATTTGAACGACGTGATTTTTAAAATCGGCGATTCTGAATTCGTTTAAAAACGCACGCACGCACGCACGCACGCACGCATGCACGCACACCCTCACACACACACACACACACACACACACACACACACCTAATATATAAGAGATAGTTGTTTTTCCTGAGTGTTGTAGTCCTATATATATATATATATATATAAAAATAAATAAATATATATATTAGTATATATATATATACTATATATATATATATATATATATTATATATAATATGATGTTAAAGAAAGAACACTATAAATTGAAAGGTAAAGAA
>JABUQX010013474.1:22500-27500 GCA_015478945.1 Trachelipus rathkii
TAGGGAGCTAGCCAAGGTGTCTCAGAATTTGTATTTTTATTGCTCCTATACTTAAAAAAATCCCTCTATATATAAATATATTTAGCATTTTCGAAAATAAGTACCTGTAAACTGGGAAATCCACCTTCATCATTTAATAGAAAGCTTTTCACTTGTTTAGTATGCTGTATTTTGGCATCTAAAAAATAGTTTCATTTAAAATCATATCGGAACCACACACTGGACATTTCTTCACTTTACGATTAATTTAGGTGAATATGAAAAATTTATTAATTTGTCAAGAAATTCAAATGTTAATGAGATTGAATGAGATGTATTCTCGCAATCTTTACTCTCAATTGAAGAACTATCACGGCTAACACTAGGGGTGGCCATTGATTTCACAGAACAACACACCTCACTTAGCAACTGCTGAACTCTTCCTTTTTAAAGGTTATTTCATATGCTAAAAAGTATGCAACGCAAAATAAATATTCATGCAATATATTATTATTATTATTATTATTATTATTATTATTATTATTATTATTATTATTTTATTATTATTATTATATTTTTAATTTTTATTTAATTATTATATATTATATATATTATTATTATATAAATATAATAATATATATATATTATAGATATATATATAATAATATATATATATATATATATTATATATATATATATATATATTAATATATATATTATATATATATTATATATAATAATATATATATATATATATTATTTTGTCTAGGTTAGACCTGTATCCGCTAGACAATGATGGCGGTAGCCTCTAGAGAGACAAAATTATGAAGTTTTGTTATAAGTATAGTTATATGAAGGTCTAGCAGTTCTCAACATAGCCAATACTTAACAAAATTCAATATAACCTATTCCATCATACGCTACCGCGATCTTCTCAAGCGATACAGCCTAACCTAGTAAAATAAATATATATATATATATATGATATATATATATATATAATATAAGATACTATATATATATATATATATAATGATATAGTATATTATAACTATATACTATACATTGGAGGGCACTTTTTTTAAGTATTGGAAATAAACCCGTTTTATATCTATATATATAATATACCAATAATATGATAATATACTATGGAAAATTACCTTGATTGGTGTTTTAAAAATTTCTTACAACTAGCTCACAGTTCCTGTAGCAGAGATTTTGTTATTAACTTACTCATTGTGCTCTATTTCAACACAGGACGTTCAATGCAATTCTGTTATTCAGCGCGTGAACAAAATGTGTTACATTCATTGCGACACCTTTTTTGGATTTTACAACATTTATATAACCCATTTTTAATGTTTTGTGCAAGTTTCATAATAATCGATGAGGAGAGGTTCTCGCTTCATATATATATATATATATATATATATATATATATAATATTATATATATATAAATATACTATATATATATATACTATATATTATATATAATATACTAATATATATATATATTATATTATATATATATATATTGACACGATGCCACCACTCACGGCATGGCCCTTTTCCAAAGGAGGGCAAAAAAATTAAATAGAAAATAAAACAAAAAAAATTAAAATAAAACAAAAAAAGACAGTGGCAAGTAAACCCACCCAGTTCGTTGCCTAATGAAATTCCCTCAGGCGTACACAGAGAAGATTGAATACTTGGTGGGAAGATAGAGAAGGCAGGAGTTCCACAAAACAGATGTGGTTGCGAAGAAAGACACCACAACAAGTGATCCTTGAGTCATTTAATATTCCCACAATATCATGTGTGAAGAGTAGCACCTCTTTGATAAGAGGCGACGCATACAACTTACATATATATAATAATATATATATATATAAATAATATATAGTATAATATATATATATATACTATAAATATATATATATTATATAATATATATATATATATTCTAATATATATATATATATAATATATATATATATTATATATATATAATATATATTAGATATATAATATAAATATATATATATATATATAATATATATATGATACAGCCTATAGTAAATTAAATTAAACCACGTTCTCATAAATACTGCTATTAACACCCCACTCGTGTGGAATTCCCAGATTTATGTGTGAGTGTGTGTGTGTGTGTTTGTGTGTTTGTGTAGCTTTTTCATTTGGCAAACAGTTGAATTTTCGAATTAAAATTATTATACGAGAAAATAATGAAAATTGTCCATTAATTATAAAAATCATATTTTTTATCTGGAGAAGGGAGAGGGAGAAATTAAACTAACCTGGTGCAACCTGTCCCAACTTGATATAATTTAACCTTAATTAAAGTACCTTTACTACATTACTTTGAATTAGAGGGATAGGATAAGGCCAAAATAATTTCCGATTCCGATTGAGAGATTCCATAATTTTAGACCCCGATTCAAAATTAGTTGCAGATTCTTCTGAATCTTGATGCCCATTCCATTCATCGTCCCATCACTACTTGCAAATAACTTTTGCTTCTTATTTCGTTTGGTTTTATCAATGAATCTTAATCGAAATAGTAGGATCAATTTCCATAGATTTTTCCCATAAAATTTACTTTGGTGAGAAGATAAAAAAAAAATCGAATATTTCTGACTAAATGTAGACCAGCGATAAACTACCGAGCGTTTTTTATGAACTTCAGGCTTAATTGTTCGAATTGTCAGGAATTATAATAAACGAGTTTGTTCTTAAATTTGAGGAGAAAAAAAAACTTTTTGATCGAATTCTTTATATTAATTTTAATTTATTTTAATTTTAATTTGGTTCACAAACATACACGCATATATATATATATAATGTACTATATACTATATATAATATATAATAATATATATATATCATATATATATATAATATATATATATACTATATATATATATATATATATATATATATATATTATATATAATATATACTATAAGACAGATACATAACGACACCTCACACGGAGTTCTTAACGTCGAAAAGTCGCTAGGAATACGTCTAGCCTCATTTATAAGATTAAATTTTTAATTTTCCTCCATCCACACACACAACACACACACACACACACACACACACATATATATATATAAAATATATAATATATTAATAGTATATTATTATATATAAAACCTATATAAATAATTATATATATAATATATATTATATTATATCACCCATTTCTTTCCCCAAGAGCTGGGAAAGTTGGTAACATGCACAGAACGAAAAAGTAGTAGAAGAATATGACGCAAGTCGCAAAGAAAGCCCAATCTTACCGCCCCCTTTAATACCTTTTAGTGAGAATTCGTCGCATTCAGAAAATCCACCTAGAGTTTCAACAGGACCGTGACGGGACCCTCACCTATGACCTCTCGTCCAATTGGTTCCAATCCCTTGGCCCAGTGCGGCCACATAACCTAATGAACCCCTCAACAAAACCCGCCATTCACTCCTATTTATGCACTTCTTCTCGCCTTGCCTAAACTTATATTTTCTCCTCCAGGCATCCTTTACTGACTCAATCCATTTTTCTTCTGTCTCCCAGCCAGTCGATTCCAGCACACTCACCTACATATACAATCCGCTTAACCAACCGAACTATCATTCATCCTTTCCACATTGACCAAAACATCTCAACGTTCTTCATTTATTCTCTCATCTACCCCTTTCTTCACACCACACAACTCTCTAATACGTTCTTTTCTAATGTTTATCAATTCTTCTCACCAATCAAACCCCCTAAGCATGTCCATCTGAACACATCGTACTTTTGATCTATATCTCTTATTTCAGACCATAGTCTCACTACTATACATTAACACAGGTAACAACATACCCTCAAGTAAGAACCTAACGAACTCAAGACTTAGTCCCTTTATATCCACCAAATATTTAATTGCACGAGCCACCTTACCATTCAACAACTTTCCTACTACACTCTGCATCATCATTTCCCTCTTCATCCAACATTTATCTAAATTTTAAACTCAGACACTGTTCAGCTGCTCATCATCTAACACTAACTTCACTCAGAGGACTGTCCTCACTCACAACCATAACCTTACTCTTATCTAAGTTTACTTTCAAACCTCTCCTTTTTTTCACACACCCTGTCAAATCTATCAACCAATACCCTCAAACTCTCTTCAGATATTACGCTAACAAAACCCAAATTCTATTCTGCAACTCCATACAAGGTATGTAGGCAGTCACCCGGCACGTACGCCGTCCACTCTCTCCATTCTTCGACGATCATGCTAAACGATCAACAGATAGCGCGCCTTAGCGGAACGGCGGCCCATGAAATAACTGTAGATTTGAAATAACGCCCATTCAAATATACAAATTGAAACAAACCACATCCCTGTCTCTCTACGCTATTAATATTAAAATAATCACTTTGATCCCCATTTATTCTTACACACGCTTCACTATCGTCATACATACGTTTGATCTATTAATGCTACCACCAACCACACCATAATGATCACACTAACATCTGCCATAGAGCTTTCCTATTAATCCTATCATACGTCTGTGTCAAATCCATAAAACCTAAATGCAATTTATTCCTTTTCTCCCTCATTTTCTCAATTATTTGTTTCAATGTAAAGATTTGATCCACGCATACTCTACCACTTCTAAAGGCACCTTGTTATTCACCAATTAGCCCTTCATTCACTCGATGGACTCTTTCGACCAAAATACCAGCATATATCTTCCCTACAACACTCAGTAAACTAATTCCCCTATAATTTCTGCATATTATATTATTCCTATAATTAATTATATGAGGGTACTATTACTGCTCTCCTCCAATCCCTTGGAACTATATCCTCTATAAACACTTTTTACACAACTTCCAAATCCAATCAATCACCATCTATCCTCCTTTCTTGATCATTTTACCAGTAATCAAGTTCATTCCAAGCTTCAAACATAAACCACTTTTGGGTTTTTCAAAAACTTGTCATT
>JABUQX010013474.1:37500-42500 GCA_015478945.1 Trachelipus rathkii
ATTATATAATTATTATATATATTATAATATGATAATATATATATATTATTTAATATATATATATTATATGATATTATATATATATATATATATATTATTATATTTATATATATATATATTAATGTTTATATATAGTATATATATATATATATATATATATATATATATATATTATATTTATATTATATTACTGACTTATAACGTTTTCCATGGTGCCAGAATGCTTTTTTTTTTTTTTTTACTTTTTTTTTTCATATTATTTGGTTAATATATGATTACTAGCAATTTAATTTAAGATGCTGATGAAACGAATAAGAAACTTGAAAATATTAAAAATTTTTAATATAAAGAAAGCAAAAACGTTGATTTTACATGAGAAAGAAAACGCATTTTAGTGCCAATATGTGAAAGAATTTAAGGTATGGTAAAATATAATGTTTCTGGGTACCAAATAGAAAAGAAGAATACTTTATTGGACTGCATTAAAAAATATACAAGTCCAGGATCCACTATTATTAGTGATTGTTGGGCTTCCTACAAAAATATCGCAAACCTGCCTGAATATTCTTTCAAACATTTCACTGTCAACCACAGTAAAAACTTTGTGGATCGATCCTGATATTGGGGCTTATACCCAAAATATAGAAGCAGTCTGGAGCGTTTTGAAGTATAAAACTAAGAAACGAAAAGGTACTGTAAGGAAGTTGATAAATTCATATCTATGTGAATTCATGTGGCGAAAAAGAAATACGAGGAAGAAATTTTCATAATGATTTTTAAAGAAATTGGCCCTTTAATTTTTAATTCTTATATATATATATATTATATATATTATTCTATATATATATATCATATAATTATTATATATTAATATATTATATTTATAATATATATATATATAATATATATATATTATATATATATATATATTATATATATATTTATTTATATATATATATTATATATATTATATATATTATATATATTATAAAGTTTAAATAATTTCCCTACTTTTTTTTTTTGACTTCCACTGCTTTTTTTTGACCATTCTAAACTTATTTTTTCAACATATTGAAAGTGTTTAACAATTGTTCTCAATATGAATTTTAATTTAACCTTATTTTTTTAGTTTTTTATTTTGAACAGAATTTGTTGACTTCCAAACAAACTTGGGAACCTATATATATATAATATATATATATATATATATATATATTATATATATATATATTATATATATATATATATATATATAATATATATAATATAAATATATATATTATATATATATATATATATATATATATATTTATATATATATATATATTATATCAATGCATGTTGGATTCATAAGAAATCGCAATTAGCACGGAACTGAAAAAAAAACTTAAAAAGGTACTTTAAAGTCTTTGTTAATCTAATACAATATAACCTAACCTAACTTAACTAAACTTAACCTAACCTAACCTAACTAAGCCTAAAAATAAATTTTAAAATTAAAAATTAAATATATTTTTAGAGAGAGAGAGAGAGAGAGAGAGAAGAGAGAGAGAAGAGAAGGAGTTAGAGAGAGAGAGAGAGTAGAGAGAGAGAGAGAAGAGAGAGAGAGAGAGAGAGAGATTAAATTCAATCGTTTTCCCATCCTTAAGGGGAGGATTCAATAAGCAACTCAACTATTCCACCGATTAAAAGTAATGTTTTTTTTGGATGAACAACTATTAATATGCTTTAATTTAATATGAAAAAAAAAACAAAAAAAAAAACTGGTTCGTTTTTGAACAGTTTTAGGGTGAAGAGAGGAATTTTTTTTTTTTGAATTTCCACAAAAACTGCCATAAAATCTAATTTTCAAGATATTTCAATTTTTTTTTGCACTAAAATACTCCAATTTAGTGTTGGCAATAAATTTTATTTAGACACTTTATTTGAAAAATTTGTTTTTAAAAAATTTTTTTTTTTTTACAATCTCTGAAAAGTAAAGTACTTTAAAATTTTTTGAACAGAGAATAGTCCCACCATCGGTTTGAAACACCCACCCTTACACGTTCTTAGCAAAACATTTTTTAATATAAAGAACCTAAGTTGTTATTTGCACGTTTGAGTATTTTGCTTTAGTATACCGCAATTTTGAAAAGGAAAAAAAAAAACTGGTAGATGATTATTAACCATCTCTTTTATATCTCATGTAAGGAAAAAATGAAATGCTAGAAAAACACAAATAAACATTTGGAAAATTTTTTTCATTTTTTTTAGATCGAAAAAAAAAACTTTTATTCTCATTATAATATATATATATATGTATATATATATAATATTATATATATATATTCTATATATAATATATATATATATATTATATATATATATTATATATATAATATATATATATATAATTTATTCCATTATCTACATATTTATCTATTTTAGGAATGTATATATTACAGTTTTATAATTTCCAAATAAATATATCTATATTATATATATATTATATATATAATATATATATTATATATATATATATTATATATATATATATATATCCTAATATATATAATATATTTATATATATATATATATATATTATATGGGTTCCCAAGCAAATTCCTATTTGTTTTAAATAAGTACAGAGGTTTTTTCAAAGCAGTGAATGTCGAAGTAGGTGACTTTGAACCTGTTTCGTTGATTGCCTTTCTAATTTTTGGGGGAGGCGGATCGGAAACCTAGTGGCAGGCCTACCTGTACATTGTCCTTCACGGCGAACGCTGTTTGTGCCTGATGGTTTTTTTTCCAAGTCTGGCGAGAGTGAAATTTTTTCGTCCCTTATTATTGCAAATTTGGTCGTAACAAGCATGTTTGTGCGCATGTCGTTCGATCCCTTTGACTTTTTTGTTTACGGTTTGCTCCTGTAACCATCGAGCAACCCTGAAGAATGCCGTGTAGTCCAGAAAGGGGTTTTCCAACCACCTTCTTGTGGATTTTAATTTAAGTATCGAGTTTCAAAAGCAGTGATATCGACAGCAGGAGATTTGAAAAACTTCCGAGATGCCCTTCTTTTTAGCAGGAGGGGAATCGGACTAGTGGCAGAGCCTACTGTACATTGTCTTACGGCGACGCTGTTGTCGATGTTTCGAGTCCTGGCGCGAGTGAATCTTTTTTCGGTCCTTCTTTATTGCAAAAATTTGTGCACAAGTATCTTTGTGGGTGCGCAATGCCGGCGGTTCCTTGACCTTTTGGTCGGTTGCTCCCTGTAACCCATGAGCAACCTGAAGAATGCCCGTGTAACCCAGAAGGGGTTTCCAACCACCGCTTGTTATGGATTAAAATAAGTTATCGAGGTTTCAAAGCAGTGGATGTGAGCAGGAGATTTTTTTGAAAACTTCCCAAGATTTCCTTCTTTTTTTTTGGGGAGGCGGATCGGGAAACTAGTGGTAGAGCATCTGTACTTGTCTAAAGTGACGCTTGTTTTTCGAATGGTTCGAGTCTGGCGCAAGTTGAATTTTTTTCGTCCCTTTATTATTGCAAATTTTGTCGTAACAAGCCCCAATGGTTGGTGCGCCTTTCGCGCTAATTAATTTGGTAGGTTGCTTGCCTGTAACCCATGAGCCCCACACCCCCTGGACACGAATCGCCCGTTGTAGCCCCCAGAGGGGGCTCAACTACCGTTCTGTGGGGTTTTTTAAATAAGTATCGAGTTCAAAGCAGTTGATAATCGAAGCCAAGGAAGGTTTTGAAAACTTCTCCGAGATGCCTTCTTTTTTGGGGGAGGCGGATGTCAGAACTAGTGGTAGAGCTTCGCTGTCATTGTCTAACGGCAGGACGCTGTTGTCCGATTGGTTTTTCGAGTCTGGCGCGAGTGAAATTTTTTTACTTCCTTATTAAAATTTGTGGCCAACAAGGTTTTTTTGTGCGCATGGTCGGCGTTTTTCTTGACTTCGTTCAGTTTGGTCCTGTAACCCATGAGCACCCTTGGAACGAATGCCGTGTAGCCCCCAGAAGTGGGTTCCACCACGCGCTTTTCGTAGATTTAAATAGGTTAGCGCGTTTTCAAAGCAGTGATATCAATCAGTAGATTTGAAAAACTTCCGGAGATGCCTTCTTTTTTTGGGGAGGCGGAAAATCAGACTAGTGGTAGCAGCCTCAATGACATTTGTCTAACGCGCCGCCTGTTGGGTCGATGGTTCGAGTCCCTGGCACGAATGATTTTTTTTTTTTCGTCCTTATTAATTGCCTAATTTGCGGCAACAAACCATTTTTTCTGCGCCTTTCTCGGCCGTTTTCCTTGACTTTTTGGTTAGGTTTGGTCCTGTAACCCAATGAAACAACCCCTGAAGAAATTGCCGGTGGTCAGCCCCCAGAAGGGGTACGCAACCACACCTCCTGTGGATTTAAATAAGTATTGAGTTTAAAAGCCGGTTGACTTATGCAAAGCCAGGAGAAATTTGAAAACTTCCAGATGAACTTTATTTTTTTGGGCCCAAGGCGGATTGGACTAGTGGTAGAGCCTCCCGTACATTGTCTAACGGCGACGCGCTGTTTGTTCGATGGTTCGAGTCCTGGGCGTGAGTGAATTTTTTTTCGTCTTATTATTTGCAAATTTGTGGCAACAAGCATGTTGTGCCGCTGTCGGCCATTCTATTTTTTGGACTACTGGTCGGTTTGCGCCTGGTAAACAGGAGCCACCCAGCTAGGCGGTTTCAATTCACACCTTTTTCTTTGATTTAAATAAGTATCGAGGTTTTCAAGGGAGTGATATCGAAAGCAGGACAATTTGAGACTTCCGCAAGATGCCTTTTATTTTTGAGGAGGAACGGCGGATTGGACCTAGTGGTAGAGCCTCCTGGTCATTGTCTAACGAACGAAGCCGCTGTTGTCGGCTGGTTCGGAGTCCTGAGGCGCGAGTGAAATTGTTTTTTTCGTCTTATTTTTTGCAAAATTTTGTCCGCAACAAGCTGTGTGCGCAATGTCGGCGTTCCCCTTGACTTTGGTCCGGTTGCTTCTGG
>JABUQX010013474.1:52500-53829 GCA_015478945.1 Trachelipus rathkii
AACAACAATTTAAAAGCGCTCATGCTATGACACTCGCCAATTATTACTCAATAATTGCACGTTAACTTTGTCATAAAGACAATAACTTCGAAATAACAAAGCGAATAAATGCTTTACTTGTTTACTTCGCATAAAATAGAAGGCCAAATAGGTAACTAGGATTATATCGCTAGGGATGAGTTCTGGGGAGAACGTAAGTAGAACGATCTCCGACAGTTTAATTTTCAATATAATTGCCTGTTACGATTAACTACTAACTACTACTACTACTACTACTACTACTACCTCTACTATACTACTACTTACTACTACTACTATAATATATAATAATTAATAAATAATAATAATAATATAATATAATAATAATAAATAATAATAATAATAATAATACTAATAATAATTAATAATAATAGCACAACTTGAAATTTTCAAGCGCCTACTTTTTCCTAAAAGCTCATAGAATATAAACGCTGGAAGTATAGGGAATTAAGGAAGGTCTTCCCGGGGGAAAGGGTGGGCGGAGCAAAGCGGAGACCCTCCTTACTTTTACACTCGACTTCTTTTTGCAAGCCCTAACTTTCCGGCACCCTGCATGCTTCCATTCACCCATATGAAATATTGCTTTTAACATTTTATATTTACATTTCGCAATCTCTTGCGGAAGAAGTTGCGAATGGTTAATATATATAATTATAATTTATATATATATATATATATATATTATATATAATATATAATAATATATATTATAATATATTATATATATATATATATATATAATATATTCATATTATATATATTATATTATATATATATATATATATATATAATCCCAGTATAGCGTCGGGCGGGGTGACATTGGCGTAATTATTTTTAATAAAATTATAACTAATTTTTTAATTTAATTTTATTTTATAATTTAAATAAAATTTTTTTTTCTTTTCCCGCATTATAATTGCTGAAATTCAAAAATGTTTTTCAGTTTTTTATGTAGCCATCATAGTTTTTAAATACAGGTTGTTCCGCTAATCTGAAGGCTGGGCCCTAATATTATATATATATAATAATATATCATATATAATATATATTATATTATATATAATTTATATATATATTATTATATAATATATATATATTATTATAATATATTATATATTATATTATATATATATATATATATATTATATATTATATATATATTCACAATACACTGACATAATGTTCAAATGAAATTCCAGTTAAGCTTAAGCCGATTTTATTTTAAAATCAACTAAATCGAACACAATGAACAGCAACGCTCATAGTGTTAAAAGATTGAACTTTTTTTTC
>JABUQX010013475.1:0-5000 GCA_015478945.1 Trachelipus rathkii
TATATATATATATATATATATTAATATAATATATATTATATATATATATATTATATATATATATATATTATTATAAAATAATAATAATAAAATAATTTGACGTCACTTACCCCTTTGCAAGGCAGGGCTGTATTCTGTCTTCGTTCATCATCAGCCTCGACTGCCTTTTCATAGGTTCGCACAGCTTCTACTAATTCCACCTCATCGACTACTTCCACGAGTACGGACTCTGACACAGTTTCTCCATCTCCACTGAAAGTACGTTTTAATCCTCGTTTTTGATTAGTTCCAGACATATTTCCGTTTTCTTCTTCAACAATTCTTTCCAAAGAGTGTAAAACACTGAAACAGAAATGAATATATATATATAGATATATTAGTATATATATATATATATATATATATATATATAATATATATATATATATATATATATATATATATATACTATATATTATATATATATATAATATACGCTAAATTAAAATAAATTATTATTATATATATAAACAATATTATTACATTAGAGCATATGTAATTCACAGCCAATACGCGGCAGTCCTTGAAACACTCTGACTAAATATACCTTGACGTCAAGGTTTTTATATGCAAGAATTTAGCCCTTAGGGTATATATTTTAAGCCTAATGTGCGTAAAGGTTAACTAGTACTCTTTAAAGTTTACATATGTATTTCAAATGAGGAACAATGTCTTAAATCTAATATATATATATATATATATATATATATATATATATATATATATATATATATATTATATATATATATATATATATATATATATATATATATATATATTATATATATATTATATATATATTTCCGTAAATATTATTATACGCTATAGTTTTCTTTTAAAATAAATGGAATACGATGAGGAATCATACACTGAAACGCAATTATAAAAATATTCTTTTATTGAGTAAAATTACATCATTTTTAGAATTTCCTGAACAATAATAAAATCGTTGAGTATTGGGTTTTTAGCTGAGAATACATTAACGAGATCTTCAAGAGTGCGATTTTTAAGTAATCCTTGTAAAAAGTAAACGGCATAGAGTCCACATAGCTGTGACGAGTATGATTGTATCGGAAACGTTAAGGTTTTCATATAGCTTGAATTATTGTTTCTTAGGAATTGCTTTATATAAGGGGCTGAATATATATTCGATTGATGCAGGGAATCAACTAGAATCATACAGTTTTCATCAAGTTTGTATAGTACAGCCCAATGACCCTGAGCAGTTTCCCATCTAGGTGAAGTGTTAAATATCAACCCTTCGTTTACTCTTATTTTTATATCTTCTAATTCATTACTGGCATACGTATGCTTGAAGCCCTTTACTGACGCCAGTAATACGCCAAGTTCGGACTCGTTCATGTTTATCCGGTTAGAAGCACGTTTCTAACTCTGTCTAGTTCAATGAGACTTTGGTATTCCATATAGACCAAGACTGAAACAGGAACCTGTAAGCTCGAAGCAAAATTTAAATTCAGCCCTAATGATCCACTCGTTACAGCGCTTAAATGAGTAGAGGCAGACGAAGAAAGGTCGGCTGTTAGTTCATAAGCATATAAATTAGAATTGTCAACGTAATCTTGTAGTGTAATTCCCGTTCCTGAATCACTACACTGCACAGTTTGAGCTATCAGATCGTAGAAAGGCCGAGAGCACAACGACTCATAGGGAATGGTGCTATAAGACGTTTCGTAATCCCTACCGTGTGAATGCCCATCGATTTGAAGACTGATCCGTTTTAAATTGAAATGTTGGAATTTAAAGGTTGGCTTTTTATACTTGCCTGTTACAGCTGTATGCTCAAGCATACCTACTACAACTTTCAGCGGTAGAGTAGCGTTAACAATGTTGGGGATATTAATATTTGATAAACCAGGTGTAAAGTTAAAAATCTTTGTCTCCACTCGTATCAGTGGGTACTTTGCGGTTGAGGAAAGAAGTGATTTTTCAATTTCAAGATGTCTGTTAGCTGTGAGTTTCACTTTGCGTACATAAATATAGGTCTCCAACAATTTGAAAATTGGGGATGGTGGAGTACTCGTAGCGCCGCTTTTAGTGCTTACTTTCAATGCAAACTGTGGTGCAGCCCTAGTTAATTTCAACTTAAGTTCCACACCTGGGAGTAGAAGTCGCTCCTGATTAAGTAGATCCCCCATTAGTCGGCCGTAAAATTCGTAGGTGTTACTTGGAGATTTCGCTGCCCTGTCAATATGCTTATCTACATCTTTAAAGCTGTAGAACCCGCAGGATTGCAGGTGGGATTGTTTCGCATCTTCACTAAAGTTTAAAAGATTGTTGATGTAGCATTTGTAGGGGTATAAGGCTGTAGCTGAATTAACAGGTGTTTCATTAAGGAATATTTCCAGCTGACTGAAAGCGGTATACAAGAAGTTACTCTCAGTGTAAACGACATGATCATCGGATGTAGGTAGGTCGCTTCCGTCTTCTGATAAAAGTTTCACTTTCAAGTATAAATGGATGTCACAGGGATCGATGTAAAAGTCCCCCGAACCAGTTACTATAAACTCTAAAGGTGCATCGCTGTTGGTAATCGAGTGAGTGGGATTGATAGATACGTAATTGCTATTAAGCAGACTAACTTGAGTTGGCGGAACATTAAAAAGATTTAATTCTGATTTACAACAGCCATGAGACGCACTGGTTAAGAAATGCATCCTGTCGGTTCAAAAGCTTTACTAAGAATGAATAGAATATAATATCACACCTCTTATATACTTTCCCTAGATAAGGTTATACACTTAGTAAAAATAAAACACTTTTAATACGAATCAGATAACTTGTGCACCGCTTAACAGCTAAAATGACTATGATTTTAAAATGAGTGTATAAAAGATAATAAAACACACACCTGCTCAAATACAAGTTTAAAGAACAAAGTTAATTTTCAAAAGACGATAAAATAATTCTCGACCAATCACATACGAGGTCATATAGAGATAAGGATTACCCCGACCAATCACAAGTAAGGAAAACATTTCCTTTTTACCTGCTTAAAGGATCTTACCGATCCAACATGTTTTGACATGTTTGAAATACATTTATAAAAAATAATAATAACAATGATTCTTTGTCTATACGGGAATTACCTTTTGACCTGGTTTATTAGGATTAAATTAGCCCGTCTACAAAAAGGCTTATCCTAAATTTAGGCCTAAATTTAGGGCCTAACGTAGTTATTGCACCACATTTTACAGAAAAAGGTCAGTTTGAAATATATTTTGACCTGGAATTAGGCTTAAATCGCCCCGGGTTACAAAAAGGATTATCCTAAATTTAGGCCTAAAGTAGTTATTTCAACCCATTTTACAGAGAGAGTCAGTTTCGTATCTGTAAGCAGTGCGGGTTGTTGTGTTTCATCGTGATGGATTGTCATGTAAAAAGATAATAAAAATAAAAAATAATAATAATAAAAGAAACCCTAATTAATTAAAAAACTTTGAAATATTTTTAGTTAACATCGAGTGAATAATATAAATGTAAGTGAATAATTGTTATTTTTAAATAAAACTTAGAATGATTTAATAAAATACATGTTATGTTAGCAGAGAAGAACTTATTTTGTTATTTTATACTTATTACATGGCTAAAGATGATGTAAGGCAGTAGTCAATAGAACAAACGTGGCATAGCTTGTTGTAGAGGGGTGCTAGGGCTGCCCTACTGATTTACTGATTTATTTGCTTTAAGGTACGTAAAATATATGTTTTAATT
Source organism: Trachelipus rathkii (assembly GCA_015478945.1). Taxonomy (NCBI): domain Eukaryota; kingdom Metazoa; phylum Arthropoda; class Malacostraca; order Isopoda; family Trachelipodidae; genus Trachelipus; species Trachelipus rathkii. Next base: position 3,772 of record JABUQX010013475.1, read on the forward strand.
AAAATTTCATAAAATTTTAGTAAAGTTATTTAAAACTTGATAGTTATAAAAATTTATAAACAAAAAGTATTAACAGTTAATAATAAATTCTTTGTTCAAAGATATGATTGATTTATTATAGAAGTTTTAAAGAAACTTTGAAATAATTTTAGTTATATTTGAATGAGTAATATAAAAGTACGAGATTTAGTAAAAGCATAAAATGTTTTAAATAAATTATACGTTATATGTGTAAGTGGGTGTGCGTGGGTGTGTGTGTGTGTGTGTGTGTGTGTGTGTGTGTGTGTGTTGTGATGTAAATCTGTGTTGTGAGTGTAAGTAAATATGGGTGTGTAAGAAAATCTTTGTGTGAGTGTAAGGTTAATCTGTGTGAGTGTAAGTAAATCTGTGTGTGATTGTAAGTAAAAATGTAAGTGCCTATGGATAAATGTAAGTGTCAATAGGTGAATGTTGTATAAGTATCAATAGTGAATGTGTGTATATAGTGTAAGTGGTGTGTGTGTGTAACCGCAAGTGTATAAGTGTAAATGTAAGTGTCTATGGGTAAATGTAAGTGTCATAGTGAATGTGTGTATAAGTGTCATAGTGAATGTGTGTATAAGTGTAAGTGGTGTGTGTGTGTGTGTGTGTGGTGTGTGTGTGTGTGTGTGTGTTGTGTTGTAGTGTGTGTGTAGTGTATGTGTGTCCTAAATAATAATAACAATAGGCAATGAAGTAATAACACTAAGTATATAAAAATAATAAAAATAAAATAATAAAAATAATAAAAATAATAATAAAAATAAATAAAAATAATAATAAAAATAAATAAAAAGTATTAAAACAAAATAAAAAACATAATGTTAATAAATATATGAGTTAAAACAGTAAAGCAGAAAGTTAAAACAGTAAAGCAGAAAGTTAAAGCAGTAAAGCAGAAAGTTAAAGCAGTAAAGCAGAAAGTTAAAGCAGTAAAACATGAGTTAAAGCAGTAAAGCAGTAAAACAGAAGCATACTAATCCCCCCCTTGGTGTTAGGTAACACCTCTATTGATTTACTGATTTACTGCTTTAAGGTATGTAATGTTAATAAATATGTGAGTTAAAGCAGTAAAACATATGAGTTAAAGCAGTAAAACATGAGTTAAAGCAGTAAAACATGAGTTAAAGCAGTAAAGCAGTAAAACAAAAGCATACTAATCCCCCCCTAGGTGTTAGGTAACACCTCTATTGATTTACTGATTTACTGCT
>JABUQX010013475.1:12500-22500 GCA_015478945.1 Trachelipus rathkii
TACACTCGCCAGCAGATGGTACATCACGAGCACTAAAGCAAGAAGATAAAGAAATTTTGAAAACACTACTCATAAATTGGTTCATTATTTTTCCCTTTGATATGTTTCTTTAAAATGATTTTCAATCTTGATTCCTCTTCATTTATTGAACCAACCACTTCGCTCTTGTAATAGAAGATGAGGTTTTTATTATCTTTGTCTTTAGGATCGGCCAATATATTTAATGTGTTTTTCAGCGTTTTTTCTACTAAATATTGAGGAAAACCATTGTTAATTAGTAGCTTAGTTATTCTTTTAATTTCTTTATCAAAGAGCTCCCAATTAGATGTTATTTTGTGGGCTCTGTGTACAAGTGTTTTTATTATAGATCTCTTATAGGCGAGAGGTGTGTATGAGTCGAAATTCATATAAACTCCTTTATCGGTATTTTTAACGTAAATATCTCTTTCAATTGTACCATCGTTGGTTATTTTCATTTTCACGTCTAAAAAATTAAATTTATTGTTTAAGCATTCCTCAAAAGTTAGTAGAAAAAACGCTATGGGTCTAAGTTTGTTAATAAATTTATGACGTGCTGTTATGATCCTTTCAAAAATGACACACGATGCACTTTATTGAGGTGTCATCAACGTATCTCACGTAAAAGAAGGGGTTAAAGATATTATTTTCTTTGAGAATTTTGTTTTCTATTTCAGACATATGAAGAGGAATCAAGATTGAAAATCATTTTAAAGAAACATATCAAAGGGAAAAATAATGAACCAATCACTATTAGAAGTTATTATCAGCCAACAAAGTTGTCTTCTTGCTTTAGTGCTCGTGATGTACCATCTGCTGGCGAGTGTACCAACGTCGTATACCAATTCCATTGCAATGAGAGTGGATGTAACGCCACTTACATTGGTTATACGACGAATACCCTTCGGCAGCGTATGTTGCAGCACAGGTACAAACCAAGTAAGATACACCACCATATGCAGGAAGAACATAAAAAAATTACACAATAATGAAATAGTAAATTACTTCAAAATTTTTATTAAAAAGAGGGAATTTTCGGATCTTAGGCTGGCAGAGTCCCTTCTTATAAGAAAGCATAGACCAGACATCAATATAAAATACAACGAAATGTCCGATTACCTAAATATTTTTACATAGAAGAAAGAAAGAAAAAGGACACAATCTAAATTATCAACTTCACATTTATTTTTCGTATATTTTAAATTTTAGTTAATCTTACTTTTTAATATTTGTAATAATTGTAATATTTTATAGTTAATTTTTGCTTCGTTCGATAACATAAATAAAGTCATAATCCTTTGAAAATGTCGCACCGTTGAAGCACGGAGAGCTGAAAGCGCAATTGGATCATTTTCCAGAGAGGCAATTGTCTTTGGGTTTTATTTGCTGCAAGAATTGTCCTGAAGAAATTAATGAAACTGTTAGGAAGGTTTTTAGGCATTTAGAAAAGTCATGCCAACTCAAATTAAGGCACGTTGCAATGCCGTCTTGTTTATTTTGAAAATTAATTATTAATTATTATTATTATTATTATTATTATTATTATTATTATTATTATTATTATTATTATTATTATTATTATTATTATTATTATTATTATTATTATTATTATTATTTTATTATTATTATTATTATTATTATTATTATTATTATTATTATTCATTATTATTATTATATTATTATATATTTATTATTATTATTGTTTTAACCTCATTCCTGTAATCATTCTTTTATCTTTGTAAAACTTGTCCCCATCATATCTATAAATATTATTATTAGACTGATGCTAGATTGTAACTAGTTATACGGTTGAATTGTGTCATCTTCTAATAGGAATACGAAATTTATTTTCATGAAAACCGTTTTAAAACAAAGATTTTAATAGATAAATAAAGTTTTGGGGGGGTAAGTTTTAAAGAGGAGGGAGGGGAGAGGGAGGAAAGGGAGAGAGAGGGAGGGAGGAGAGGAAGGGGATAAGAGAAACGGGAAGGAGTAGAGGGGAACGAGAGGGAATAGAAGGGAGAGGGGTGGGAGGAAGGAAGGGTAAAGTGGGAGATAGAGGAGAAGGGAGGGGGAGAGATGAAAGCGGGCGGTGAGGGGGAAGGAGAAGAGGAGGGGTTGGGATGGGGGGGAGGAGGGAGTGGAGGGAGGAGGGAAAGTGAGAGAGGAGGAAGGGGGTGGTGGAGGAGGGGTAGAAGGGCAGGGGAATGGGGGGGGAGGGGGGGGATAGAGTAAGGTAGAGAGAAGGGGGGGAGAGGAGGAGGAGAGAGGAGGGGTGAAGAGGAGTTGGCTCTTTTGCTTTTTTGATTTTCAGAAACTTGTTTTAAAATTGTTTTGTTTAAAAAAAAAAAATATTTCAAAAGACTTGCCACTGAATAAAAATAAAAATGTTTATCTTTTTCATTTACTGAATAAATTGGTTTGATTCTATTATATTATAGTTATTTAATTAATTTATTTTAATTACGATTATTATATTATTATTTTTTGTTATTTATGAAATTTAATTATTAATTAATTAAACTTTATTTTTATTATTATTATTAATATTTTTTATTATTTATTATTATTATTATTATTATTATTTTATTATTATTATTATTATTATTATTATTATTATTATTATTATTATTATTATTATTGTTATTATTATTATTATTATTATTATTATTATTATTATTATTTTTATTATTATTATTATTATTAATTATTATTATTATTATTATTATTATTATTATTATTATTATTAATTATTCATTTTAAAATTTAACAATTATTCTTTTTATTACCACTATTATCGTCTTTCTCATTTATTACTTTCTGTTTTATTATTATTATTATTATTATTAATTTATTATTAATTATTATTTATTAATTATTATTATTATTATTATTATATATTATTATTATTATTATTATATTATATTATGATTATTATTATATTATTATTTTACTATCAATCTTTATTTTATTATAATTATTATTATAATTATTATTCTTATTTTCATTATTATTTGTTTCATTAGTTTTATTATTATTATTAATTCTTATTATTATTATTAATTATATTATATATTATTATTATTATATTATTATTATTATATTATTATTATTTATTATTATTATTATTATTATTATTATTACATTATTATTATTATTATTGATTATTATTATTCTTATTAATATTATTATTTATTATTATTTTATTTATTATTATATTATTAAAATTAATTATTAACATTATTATTATTATTATTATTATTATTATTTATTATATTATTTATTATTATTATTATTATTATTATTTATAATTACTTATTATTATTAGTATTATTGCTCAATTTCTGAGGAATCTTATCACATACATATTTCACAAAATAATGTAAATTTGAAATGGTTGCAAAGGAAATAAAGTGCCTAAATAAGATAATGCTACATACTGTGAAAATTATTTTTTCACACAGGAATAATATTTTTTTACCAACTTTCAAAGGCATTCACATCAAGGTAACATGAAATAGGCAAATTTGCTTTTAACATGTGTCTGCTGGGGGTAAAGGCAAGTTCTTTTTCCCCCCCCCCTTTTTTGAACTATAGTAATTAAAGTAATTTTAATTTATCATTGACATAAAAATAATATAGTGGTTCATTATCCTATTTGCTACTAATAACAGTAATTTAGAAACAACTTGATAACTCTGTTTACAGTAAAGATAGTTATAAGTTTCCCGGAATTGTGAGAGTTTTAGTGTGAGAGTTTTAGTGTGGTCTGGATTGTTCATACGCACTCCAGTATACAAAAACTTGTCATTTTCTCGGCTAATTCACAAACAACGAATTCCAGCATTCTTTTGGTCATTCATACAGAAAAGTGTATATTGGCTAGCCCAGTAGTCACTTTACTCTTCCTTTACATATTATTATTATTATTATTATTATTATTATTATTATTATTATTATTATTATTATTTTATTATTTTATATTATTATTATTCTTATTATTATATTATTATTATTATTATTATTATTATTATTATTATTATTATTATTATTATTATTATTATTATTATTATTATTATTATTATTATTATTATTATTATTATTATTATTATTATTATTATTATTATTATTATTATTATTATTTTTATCATTATAATTATAATTTATATGATTAAAATTATCATTAAAATTAAATTATAATTAAATTATTATTAAATTATAATTATAATTATAATTATAATTATATTATAATTAAATTATAATTATAATTATAATTATAATTATAATTATAATTATAATTATAATTATAATTATAATTATAATTATAATTATAATTATTCTAATTACTATTATAATTATCATTCTAATTATCATTATCATTAATTATTATCATTAATTATTATTATGATTATTATTATAATTATTATTATATTTATAATTATTATTATCATTATCAATCATTATTCCTAGAGGGTAAATTTAATTCCTTTGAAGAAATATTTCCATATTCCAGGTTTAGGAAGCAAAATAACATTCAAAAAAATATTTTCAGCTTTGTATTTTTGTTTCTTCTAATAATTTCGACACCTTCATTCAAGCTCTCAAGCTACCATCTTATTGTTTAGGCCTCTTTTCTCTAGAGGATATTTGAGTTTTTGGAAATTTCTTAGTATTTTCTACTTCCCTAAGGAACACTTGAATTATATAATATTCTATTCCTTTTCTCTGACTTTTCCCCGGTTTTTTTTTTTTTTTATTTCGGAGAAATTTTGTTGAAGCGCTTAACAAACAGGGAACTTTGGATAGAGTTTGGTTTCTTTGATTTCTATGATTTCTTGGTTAGCTTTGATTTCCACAATTACTGTTTCGTATCTAATTTCACAATTTTCTATAGTTGATTTGTAAAAATCTCCTACTTATTCTTTATATATATTAATATTGGTGTTAAATCAAGCTCTGTTTTGTCTCATTATACTTTTCAATTTTGATTTTCTATCTGTCACTTCAACTATACACTTCATTTTGAAAAGGACCTATAACAGTCACAAGTAAATGATGCTTGGAAGATGGCTCTGGAACATTTGATCTCTCATCTTTCTCTTACTTCTAATTGGTCAATGAAAATATGACGGTTTTCATTAAAATCTTATATCTATTTTCTCAAAATAATCTCCAGCAAAACTAAATCTTCGAAATCAACTTCCAAAAACCTGTTTCTCCCCTCACTATTCTTGGATTTTTTTTCTTATAATGGCTTGTCTTGGAAGGCTTACGTTGTTTCTTTCAATAAACAAGTTCTTATAGATATAGTAATTTGAAAAGAAAATTTACCGACACATTACACCAACAGGAGGGGGCTTTAAAGAAAGGAAAATTGAATATGGCATTAAAAATAGATGATGGCAAAGAGTTTCACAGAACAGTTGTGGCTGGAAAGAAGGACGAACCACAGTGACCGAGCCTTGAGTTTTCAATACTCGCACAATATTCTTGTAAAAGTAAGGCATCTCTTGTACTGCGAGGACGGTGAAATGGTAGAGGAATGCAAGAGGTCAGCTCTCTCGAGCATCTGTCGTTGTAATACCCATAGAAAAGAAATAGTGATCCACTGTTACCGCAGAGAAAAATGGTAAGGAAGTTTCATAGTATGGGACAGTTTATTAGCCTCTTAGCCTTAGACTCAACTCTATCCAAAATAATGGTGGAACCGGAGCCATTTCTCACAAATGGGAGGAGAGTACTCCATACAAATATATATCTGAAATAACTGAGTAGAAGAAAAATATTCCCGTAGTCTGAACAGAATGTCCAGCTACTTTGAGATCACTTTGGCAACCTTTGTGATAGAGGTTCCCATAAGTTGTTTATGTTCCATCCAAGAATGTTCATGATGTTAACAAGTGAGACGTTGGAGTCGTTGAAGGATATATGAAAGTATGGAGGTATTTTTGAGAGGGAAATGCGAAGTTACGTTTTTAATAAGCTAAATTTCGCAAGATTTCGGTGACCCCAAAGTAGAAATCCAATCCAGTTTGACAAGAATTGAATCGGAAAGCTGAAGGAGAGAAGCAACTCTAGTTGAAAACAAGAGTGAGCAGATTTGAAATAGGGGAAGAAAGGAGAGTAGAGTCATCGGTATGAAATTGAGCATTTAAAAGTGCAGCTATGAACATGGTCCCTATCAAAAGTAAGAATAAATTATTAGAAAAGACAGAACCTTAATGAACATTACAATTAACAGGAAAGGAGGAAGAGGTTGCTCGATCAACAAAAGACATACGAGCATATTATATATATAAGTATATATGAATATATATATATATATATATATAATTTTACTATATTATATATATATAATATTATAATAATATATATAGGTATATATATATATATATAAGATATAAAACATTGCTCGATGAGGGGGACGATAAAACATTTCATATCAAATTTTTCTTGAATAAATGTAATGCAAAAATATTTAATCTTTTCATACAGCAAAAATTTGTTTATAAGACAGCTTGTATAAACAATTCTAAACACGCCTAAAGTCAAAAGGAGCAGAAGGAGAACGAATTTAAAATTCACAGAACATGAACTCGTCTTCTTCTCTCTGCTCTCTCTTCTTCCTCCCATCTCTCTCTCTCTCTCTCTCCTCTTCTTCTCTCCTCTCTCATTTCTCTCTCTCTTCTCTCTCTCTCTCTCTCTCTCTCTCATCTCTCTCTCCTCTCTCCTCTCTCTCTCTCTCTCATTCTCTCCCTCTATCCCTTTCTCTCTCACTCTCTCTTCTCCACTCTCTACTCTCTCTCTTGCTCCTCCGAATCTTGACTTGCGGTGTCTTAATTTGAAGATGATCTCAATAAGAGGACGGGATTTAGTAAGGGAATAATAATAATAATATATAAAATTAATATAATAATAATAATAAAAAATATAATAATAATAATAATAATAATAATAATAATAATAATAATAATAATAATAATAATAATAATAAAATAATAATGAATACATAAAATAATAATAATCAATATAATAGATGAATGATTTCAATCCAAGTTCCTGAATTTCTCTTTTTTGTCTATTCACGTTTCCTTTTGATTGGCAATTCCCTTAACATCTCAAAAGATGCATTTGCTTTCTTAATCAAATCTGAAATAATTGATATCCTCGTATATACTGCAAAGCTTATATAACATAATCACAAGTACACACACACCTGTATATATATATATATATATATATATATATTATATATATATATATATATATATATTAGTATTGTATATTATATATAAATATAAATTATATAATGAATATAGAAATAAATCTTCATATTATTATGACCGTTCCAAGCTTATATAGTAAAAAAAATTTTTTTTGACTTTGTCTATCGGGCCATTGGCCAAAGGTGTGACATTAGTAAAAAAAGGGATCCCTAAAAGTTTCAGGATCGTCGAAGGTGGTTAAACGCCGTCTTCGCAATTTGCCTAAGTTTGGGAAAAATTGGGCTTTTTATTGCACCAAAAAAGTTTGCACATTTTTTAGCGTTTGCTGGACAGCCGTAATAGGGAGGAAGGAAAATAAGGGCTCATTTTAAAGTTGATAATATTAGCTTTAAAGTGAGCACCTACCTTTTGCTCTAGGTATATAGTTCACCAGATATACCTGAAATGTCAGGTCTATTTCAGGTCATGTAGGCTAAATAAGGCATCTGTTTTTTGTTGCTTTTTTTTATTATTACCAGTATTTCAATCCGAAAGTGTATGAAAATAATTTGTATTGTATTTTCAGATTGTTATCCAGTTTATTAATTTCCAACAGATTTTTAATTTGTATTATTATGAATATTTATTTTTTTTTATTTTTATAGGTATGGGCGTCCCCGTCCACTTCAACCGGTGTTCGTGTTCGTGACCAAACCAAAATTTAATTAGTTGGATATCCTTTTCATCAAATAACAGGAAGTAAATTTCCATCAAGTGGCCAAGTTTTGAAGTTAATATTTTACAATATGCGTCAAGTTGGTTTGAACTTCAGAGAACCTGCGAACCTAACCTTAAGAGAGGTCACATTATTCTGGGCGAAAGCTAAAAAACCAACTCAAATGGCTAAACATGCCATCAATAAAGTGGAAATTTTTTATAAAGAATGGTCAAATATACAAAAGAGCTCTTCACGGAAATCCAAAATTCAAGAAGAACGTGAACTTGCATTTAAATCTAAGATAGAAGATCTATTTGACATTACTGCTGCAGATGCTGTTTCACAAATGACTAAAACAGAAGATATTAAATTTCTCGAATTACAACGACAGAAAGGAAGTCCAGGCTGCATGGCTGGTGTTGATTTAAAGTTGGCAAGGCTTGAAGAAAGGAAAGCTAACAGGAAAGCCAGATTGGAGGAAGCTAAGAGAAAACGTAATTTTTTTTTTTTAATTTTTAATAATTTTTCATTATTATTATTATTTCAAATACTAATTTTTTGTCTGTGACGAAGTTCAACTCTTTCACAGAAACGAAAAAGATTATCTCATTTAATACTATTTTTTTCCTCTCTTCTCTTCCACAGATGAGGAACAAATAGAGCTGGAGAGAGAGAGTGATCGGAAGAAGAACCGATGGACACATTATACTCTCCTGTTTTGGACAGTGAAGATCTTCCGGAATCAGGAAACCAGGCCGATGTTGAGGCATGTGCTTCTGTCACCAAAAGAAAAAGACAACGCAGTGGAACTCAAGTTGTCACTGAAAAACTATCCATGTTAATGGACAGATGCAGCATTTCGGACAGGAACGCCATGCGAATATTATTTGCAACAGCTGAGGCGTTAGATGTTAACACTGAAGAAATAATTCTGAGCCGCAGCACTAGTAGAAGACGTTGAAATTCATTCAGGCAACAAAGAGCAGATAAAATAAAAAATAAATTTCAAAATAAGAAATTGGAGGGAAAGTTGTACAACTAGGATGGTAAAGATGTTTACCAAACAATCCTCAGAAAGAAATGTAGAGAGGTGGCCATTCTTGTGAGACTGGAGAAGAGGAGCAGCTTTTAGGGGTACCAGCTTTAGAGAATAGTACAGGATATTCCCAGTCAAAAGCTGTAGCTGAAAGTTTAAAAGACTGGGGGCTAGCAGAAAATGTAATAGCAATGTGTTTCGACACCACACCGTTAAACAAGGGTGATGGTAAGGAAGCCTGTACTCTGCTGGAGAAAGCATTAGGAAAAGACCTGTTAAATTTGGCCTGTCGCCATCATATTTTGGAGGTGATCCTAAAGCACTTTTCGATTGCAAAATGGGGTTAACCATTGGTCCTCAACCAGAAATATTCAGGAGATTCCTACTGTCTCTTTATTTCTAATATAGACCAGACTCAGTACAAAGTAGGAATTGTGGACCAAATAATCAACATACCTATTAAAATATCAAGACGAAGTAGGGAGCTTTCTGCAAAGAGAGCTACAAAGAACATCACCCAAGAGATTTGAGTTTTCTAAACTACTCAACCTATCGTTGATTTTCAATGGGAAAAAAGTCTCTCCGGAGAATGTAAAATTTAGGGCTGCCTGGAGCATTCGACTCACGCTCGATTGATGGCAAAAAGCCATTATGCACTTAAAATATTTTTGTTACGTTAGAGCAAGTTTTCCATTAACAATGTATATTTCCTTTCATATTTTAAACATCCATTTTATTTATTTATTATTTTATATGTTAAAATGTGGTTCATACTGCTTTCACCAATGCTATCACAGCTCCAAACTCAGATATTAAATTTACAAAGATACATTAGAATACGGAGAAATTGACAGAGGTGTTTCGGAGAAAGTTTTACAGGAAAGTTCGGTTAAATCATTTATGGTAGCCTTAACGCAGAGCACGTTGTTTCCGCTTTATTTGATGAGAATGTCTCGGAAGTATTAAAAAAGAAAATGGCCGAAAAGATTTTGTCTTATAAAGATGATAAAGATGATGAAGTTT
>JABUQX010013475.1:30000-37500 GCA_015478945.1 Trachelipus rathkii
GATTCGGAGTACACCAGGAAAATAAAAGAAGCCAAGAAGAAAGAAATCGAGAGTTGGAAAGAAAATAATGTTTTTGAAGAGGTAGAGGAAAGAAAAGGAAATAAGATACTTAAGACAAGATGGATAATTACTGAAAAAGAGAAAGAGGGAGCTAAGATTTGGAAAGCAAGATTAGTAGTTAAGGGTTTTATGGAGAAAGACTGTTTGGGAATCGAGGAGTGTGAAGCTCCCACTTTTTCAACAGAAGAGCTAAAAATAATACTTTCAATAATAAATATGGAAGATTGGCAGGTAAAGACTCTGGATGTAAAAACAGCTTATTTACAAGGAAAAGAAATGGAAAGAGAAGTTGTGATAAAACCTCCGGATGAAGCTAATACTCTAAAATTATGGAAACTTAAGAAAACGGTTTACGGTTTAAAGGATGCAGCGAGGAAATGGTATGAGAGCTTGGTGGAAGTGTTAATAAAAACTGGAGGTAAGAGAAGTAAAATAGATAACACTATATTCAAATGGGAAGAGAATGGTGTTATTTATGGTATAATGGGAATTCATGTAGATGATCTAATATACGGTGGGAATGAAAGGTTTGAGGAGAAAATCATATCGAAAATAAAGAAAGCGTTGAAGGTTGGAAGAGAAGAAAGTAACGTTTTTAAATATTTAGGAATAGAAGTGGAACAAAAGAAAGGAGGTGATATTATTATAAGTCAGAAAAGTTACTCAAGAGAAAAATTAGTGATATGTAAAATAAACAAGGATAATAAAGATGAAAGGTTAAATGAAGAAGAGATGACAGAGTATAGATCTTTGTTGGGAAAATTAAATTGGATGGCACAAAATACTCGTCCGGATCTTAGTTTTGACGTGAGTTTTTTTGGAAGAAAGATGAAAGAGGCTACGGTAGAAGATTATAAGGAGCTAGCTAAAGTGGCTCAAAGAGCAAAAAAGGAAGAAATTCAAATGAAAATACCAAAATTAAGAAAGGGAAGAATGAGGTTGGAGGTTTACTCTGATGCATCTTTTGGTAATGTGAGCGAGGGAAGGACACAGATAGGTTATTGCATACGGATAAGAGATAGAGAGGGTAATATATGTCCTTTATTGTGGAAGTCCAAAGTAGCAAAAAGAGTGGTTAGTTCAACTTTATCAGCTGAAACCTTGAGTATGGTGGAGGCTATAGAATGGGGGGAATATCTTAAATATTTGTGGGAGGAATTAACAATTACCAATGATTTTGAAAAAATGGATATTATAGCTATGACAGATTGTAAATCTTTAAGAGATAGCATAAATTCGACTAAGGGGGTAAAGAATAGGATCTTGAGAATAGAGTTACCTAATTTAAAGGAAAAAATGGAAAATAGGGTGGTTAAGTCAGTAGAATGGGTAAATTCAAGGTTACAAATAGCAGATGGTTTGACTAAGAAAAATAATATGAAAAATATAATCGAATTAAGGAAGGCTTTGGGATGTAATTAGGGGGTGAAAAAGCAAAAGTTTAAATTATAAGATACTTGTTTTAGTTTTTAGGTATGTATGTGGGTCGCTTCACAAAAAAGGGGCTCACGCTATCTTCTTCGGTATCTGTCCGATTTTTTTTGTGAGTTTTTTATTGTTTTATTCTTTTTTTTAGGAATGGTGTCAAACCTTGTTTTAGTTTTTTGATTTACTTTGACCTGAATATAATTGAAATAAGACCTAATTTTATAATATTTTTATTATTTTTATGCGAGTTTCAACGGCAGTATAACTTATTTGACTAACGGATTTCCTGGATATTTAAAGGAGAGGAACAAAGAAAGCTTTTTTTTTTTACTCCGGAAATTTTTGATAGAAACTTTCATTTCACCTGTACCCTATACTATTACTATATTCGATCTGTATTCGTTCTGAAAGTTTTAGTCCCTATGGAGACCTTTTTCTTTGCTTTCTTGATTTTGTAAAACGTCATCTGATTTAATACGAGGTTAGTAAAATTGATGTTTACAATATCTAGTTGTTATTTAATTTCACTTACATTATTTATTCAATATATATAATATAATAGTATATATATATATATATATATATATATATATATATATATATATATATATATATATATATATATATATATATATATATATATATATATATATATATATATATATATATATATATATATATATATCAATTTTTGCCCCCTAAATGAAATCCTGAATAATAATAATAATAATAATTCAAATAATATATATATATATATATATATATATATATATATATATATATATATATATATATATATATATATATATATATATATATATATATATATATATATATTATATATATTTATATATAAAAAATTATTAACATTAGATATTTGAGTTATTCTTATTTTACAATTTTCTTTGAATTATTTATACTACATCAGGGGCGTAGCCAGGGGGGGGGCTGAGGGGGCTGCAGCCCCCCCCGAAATTTTCGACAGTGAAATTTTTTCAGCAGAAAACAAACTACAAATATATATATATATATATATATATATATATATATATATATATATATATATATATATATATATATATATATATATATATAAATATATAAATATATATATATATATATATATACTATATATAACTATATATATATATATATATATATATATATATATATATATATATATATATATATATATATTAATATATATATATATATATATATATATATATATATATATATATATATATATATATATATATATGTATACTCTATTATATACACTACATAATATATATATATATATATATATATATATATATATATATATGTATATATATAGATATATATATATATAACAACACTGCTATATATATATATATATATATATATATATATATATATATATATATATATATATTTATATACTCTTCTATATAACTATATATATCTTTACTATATATATATTATTAAATAAAGAACATAAGTGGAAGGTAAAAATTGCCTTCTCGGGATTGAACACCGCGTGTTGCGAAATAGAGGACAATATACTCGATGCTTTACGACTGACCTATCCCCCAACCGAGCATATTGTGCTCATTTCACAACACACGGTGGTTCAATTCCGGAGAAGGCAGTAATTCTTTACCTTCCCACTTATGTTCTTTATTTAAGATCTAAATAATAAATTGCGATTATGCAATATTTAACACCTATATATATATATATATATATATATATATATATATATATATATATATATATATATATATATATATATATATATATATATATATAGTAAAAATTATACATATATATATATATATATATATATATAAGATAATATTGAAGCTCTTATTCAGAAAAAATCGAAAGCATAGACAAACAACTGGACACTCAAAATAAGAAAAATGTGAAGAAAAATAAGAAAAACTTGTACCAATAATTGAAACATACGTTTATGTGGTCAGCAAGGTCTTGCATTAAGGGGCTCAAGTGACTTTGGACGTATTGAATTATCAACTCCAGCTGAAAATGACGGAAATTTTAGAAGCCTTCTTAGGTTTCGAGCAAATGGAAGTGACCAGGTTTTGAAGAACCACTTACTTCTATCGTCAAAAATTCAATGTATACGAGTCCGATGATACAGAATGAAATCATACAGTCATTTAGTCAGCTTATACAAAGGAAAATAGTGGAAGAAGTTAATAAAAACAATTTTTTTCAGTATTAGCTGATGAAACAACGGATATTTCCCAAACAGAACAGTTTTTACTTTGTGTAAGGTACGCGATTGGTGGTGATGGAGGTGATACTCCTTTTACTTTAAGAGAGGATTTTTTATCATTTGTTCCGGTTTATGATATCTCAAGGAAAGCATTGGCAAATGTAATTTTGGAGAGACTCGGCTATCTTGGTTTAAAACTCGAAAATTTAAGAGGCCAAGGATATGATGGAACCTCTTCCATGAGAGGCGAATTCCGAGGAGTGCAATCTGTTATTCAGAATGAGTATCCTAAAGCTCTATACACACATTGTGTAGCACATTGTTTAAATCTATGTCTCTCAGACTCTTCTAAAATTCAGGCAATTCGAAAGGTCTTAGGATTCATCTCTGAAATATGCACTTTTTTTCGATCGAGTCCGAAACGCACAAAACTTCTGGAAGATAAAATAAAAAGTTTTCTAGTAACCAAAATAACAAGAGGATCAAAAAGATGTGCGAGACCAGATGGTGTGAACGGCATGAAGCGGTTTTCCTTTTTAAAGAGACTCTTGAGTCAATACTTGCGTCATTGGAAGAAATAAAAGAATGGCCTGGTGAATTATCACAGAAAGCTACTTAGTTGTTAAATTCAATCAGTAATTTGAATTTTAAAATAACATTATACGTTTTAAGTAAATTTCTTGGAATAACCTACACCTTGTCAAAACAGTTACAGAGTTTCCATTTGGACATTGTCAGTGCAATAAACTTAGTGAAAGACATTATTCAACTTCTCGAAAAAAATAGACAAAATGCAGACACAGAGTTTAAAACCATATTTACACAAGCTAAAAATGTATGCGACAGCTTAGGTATTGAAATAACAATTCCAAGAACTACGAAGTTCAAGAAACATCGTTGTAATGTGCCTACATCAGATCCCGAACCATACTACCGCATCTCAGTTTTTATTCCGTTTTTTGATCATCGCTTTCTTCGACTGATCGATTTCTCTCGCATGAAACCACTATCATTTCACTTCAGTATATTTTACCAGAAAAGTGCAATGTACCTTATAAGCATATTGAAAAAAGCATCCTCTTTTATAAAGACAACCTTCCAGACCCTCACGAGGATACACTAAAAGGAGAGTGGTGTCTCTGTCTGGCAGCGTAAATGGCTGTTAGAAAATGAAAAACCAAAAACTGCGATCGGTGCTTTGGCTAAGTGTGACAAGAGGAGGTTTCCTAGCATTGCTACTCTCCTGAATATCTTAGCAGTATTGCCTGTATTCACCGCAACAGTAGAAAAAACTTTTCGACATTAAGGCGTCTGAAAACGTATTTACGGAATAGTGTTGGAGAGGATCGCATTACAGGTCTTGCTTTACTGTCAATTCATCGAGATCTCAGCACAGAAGTCAGCAATGAAAATATTTTGAATCACCTCAGTCAAAAAGCAAGGAAACTGAAATTGACCTTATAAAACAATCGAACATAAATCTTATGAAATTTTATATATATATATATATATATATATATATATATATATATATATATATATATATATATATATATACGTCAACTATATAAAAATATATATATATATATATATATATATATATATATATATATATATATATATATATATATATATATATATATATATATATATATATATATATATATATATATATTTATATATATAATATATATATTTTTTTATATTTATATATATATATATATATATATATATATATATATATATATATATATATATATATATATATATATATATATATATATATATAATTTATTTATAATATTATTATTATATTATTTCTATTATATATATATATATATATATATATATATATATATATATATATATATATATATATATATATATATATATATATATATATATATATATATATATATATATATATATATATATATATATATATATATATATATATATATATATATATATATATATATATATATATATATATATAAAAAACAAAAAAATATATATATATATACTCTTATAAAGTATTTATATTGGCACTTTTGCCCTTAGAAAGTCGCAGCCCCAAAAAAATTCCTGGCTACGGGCTGATTCGATGGGTAACTTATTGTTTTTCTTTCAAATTCACGTATTAGAATTTAAATATATGAATTATTTTTATCCGAAATGAGCATTAAAAACAAATAAATGTTATTTTAATTTTTAAATAAAACGAAAGTTTTATTAGATTCTAAGAAAAAAAAAAAACTTGTAAAAAAATTAAATTCATGAATATGTATAGTATATACCGTCTTCAAATTTTCTGTCCGCTATTCCGGAGAAGCTTGAACGGTCAGGTTTTATTATTGATTGAAAAATAGCATTTTCATTGGCAATGCTTCTTACACTTTTTATTGAAATTTTAGATAAACTTTTATTTTTATAATGTAATATATTCTTTCATAAATTTCGCAAAAAAAAAAAAAAAAAAAAAAAAAAAAAAAAAAAAAAAAAAAAAAAAAAATTTCATCGTAACTTTACGAAATTTGTAAAAGATCGAACGTTTTTATAAGAAAATCTGCCGTTATCTTTGTGTTCTTCAATTGTTTATTTATATAAATGTGATAGCTGTGATGCTTTCTACATAGGAAAGACCATTAGATGTCTCTCCACACGAATTGCTGAACACAAGGGTATCTCAAGTAGAGCTTTAGAGGATCTCTATCATCCACCCTATTCGGCCATTTATAATCATTCTTCCAGGTTTAATCATAATATATCGGATCAAAATTTCAAAATTTTAGACCATGGAAATGCTGAAGATTTGGAAGTTTTGGAATCTTTATATATTTGGAACATGAAGCCCTCCCTAAATGAAAATCTACGATTTAATAATTTAAACATCCTTAAGTGAAGTTGAATTTCTATTTTTTGGTTGACTCTTCTAACTATTTAGTTAATTTTTTATTTTTTACCAAAAAGTGAAGCAGCACTTCTATTATTATTTTATGATCATTTTAACTGTTTTATTTTGTTTATATCATTATGCATTCAGCCTTGAAAATGGGTGTTTTGTAATAACCCGAAACTAGTCGGATTAAATAAATTTAAAATGTTTAAGATCGTTCTAATTATTTTAGCACTTATAAAATTCCGCCTTCTAAGAAAAGGTTCTATTATTACTTTACTAAATGACTCATATGGAAGAACTATTGTTAATAAATTTAGAAAATTAGAAAAAGAGTCTACCAAATTGGCAAAAATTCAACTTCAACTCTCATTCTTAAATACTTGCATATTTAATAATACATTTCCTAAATTTACTCATTTCAAACTTTGGAACAAAAGGCTTATTGGATCAAAAACGTACAAGAAATGTCAGAAGATTCTTTTAAAAAATGAAATAAAGAATAAAGAGAGGTTAATTGAGTTAACTACTAAAAATATTGAACAATACTCTTTAGATTTAAAGACTAATATTTCTCCTCTAGATTTTATATATGCTAATCGAGTCTTGTCAAGAACTGTTCAAAATACATCTTCAACTGTTAAGAATATTCATTATAAGAAGTTATTATCCTTAGGAATTACATCAAGAGAAGAAAACTTTAATCCTGATTCTGTTATTTTTAATTTGAGTTCCCATCAACTTAGCAACAGTTTAAAAAAGACTTTGTCAAAAGGACTAAAATTTGCTATGATTCCAAGAAACTTAAATATTTGCAAATATTTATTACATTTTGAAAAACTCATTAGGACACTTTCTAATTCTACTATGTACAAATTTTCTGAAGAGAATC
>JABUQX010013475.1:42500-47500 GCA_015478945.1 Trachelipus rathkii
CCACCACGCACCGCACCGCACCGCACCGCACCGCACCCGGTGAGTCGACCAATCCTAGTGATTGTGTAGCCAATTCACATGGTAGAAACTTATTAGTGAATACTTCTCTGGGTAAGATCAAAAGTTCTGGAATACTTCTGTGATGATAAGAAGCGATATTGACTAAAATTTGAGCACTGGAGTTCAAATAAAAAACTACCCAACTAACTCTCCATATGCCCAATGGGGGCTGTCATAATTGTCGGAAAGAACCTACCCCTTCCCCTATAATTATTACTATCTTAATTGCAATCAGATATATCTAGTTTAATCTAAGTTATTATTATTTGAGAATATTATAATGTACCATTTTATCATTTATCTGTCAATGATAAATTTAATTCTTTAATTACTAGAGCTCAAAGGAATCAGCGGTCTTACCCCCAGCAGACACATTTTAGAAAATTGCCTATTTCATGTTCACATCGAAGTTAATGCCTTTGAAAATTTAGGTAAAAATTTTTATCCCTGTGTGCAGAAAATAATTTTCACAGTATGTTAGGCATGCATCTATATTTACGTACTTTGCTTCCCTTTGCAATACTACAAATTTATATTATAAAAAATTTCGTTATGAAAATGAATGGTGAAAAATTGAGAAGGATAATAATAATAATAATAATAATAATAATAATAATAATAATAATAATAATAATAATAATAATAATAATAATAATAATAATAATAATAATAATAATAATAATAATAATAATAATAATAATAATAATAATAGCTGAAGTTGTAATTGTAGTTGCTGTTGCTATGTTGCTGTTGTTGTTGTTTTTATTATTATTAATATTATTATTATTATTATTATTATTATTATTGTTATTATAGTGTGAATAGGTTACGTTTTGTATGTAATGTTAGTTATTTACTCCTGTTAAGTATGGAACTTTGCTAATGTTAGCAGTTTATTTGTGTGTGTGTGTGTGTGTGTGCGTTTGTGTGTGTGTGTGTGTGTGTGTGTAGCAATTATTAGAGTTAATAATAATAATAATAATAATAATAATAATAATAATAATAATAATAATAATAATAATAATAATAATAATAATAATAATAATAATAATAATAATAATAATAATAATAATAATAATAATAATAAATAATAATAATAATATTACTATTATTATTATTATTATTATCATTATTATTATTATTATTATTATTATTATTAATTATTATTATTATTATTATTATTATTATTATTATTATTATTATTATTATTATTATTATTATTATTATTATTATTTTTTTTTTTAATTGTTTCTATAATTAATGTATTATTATTATTATTATTATTATTATTATTATTATTATTATTATCAGTATTATCTTCTTTTACTTCATATATATGTATATATATTTACACATGTGCTTGATTAAAAAGAATAAGTGTTTTAGTTTTGAAACTGAATTAATAAACTTTCTAAAGTGTAAATTTTACTGCCTGACCGAAGTTTAATTAAACTTCTTTTTCTTTAATTTAATGTATAAAAAATATTAATGAAATTATATCATATTTTTAAATTTCTGAAGAGTATTATTATTTTATAATAATATTATAAATATAGTAATATAATAAAGATAATATAATAATATTATATTATCTTTCATTTTGTTGTTTTTTTTACTTCGATTTTTATCCCTTTTTAATTTTTAAAGATATTTGCTGATTTATTTCCATCGAAGTAAAAAGTAATTAATAATATTATTAGAAAGACTTATTAAGTTTAAGAATAAATAAATGAATATATAAATTACAAATTAATAACTATTAATAATAATAATAATAATAATAATAATAATAATAATAATAATAATAATAATAATAATAATAATAATAATAATAATAATAATAATAATAATAATAATAATAATAATAATAATAATAATAATAATAATAATAATAATAATAATAATAATAATAATAATAATAATAATAATAATAATAATAATAATAATAATAATAATAATAATAATAATAATAATAATAATAATAATAATGTATATTGTAAGAAAAACTTAGCCATCAAAACATTACATATTCTATTATAAAATACTAATTATTTTTAAAACTTTTTTTAATTGTATATAACAGTTTAAAAGAAATGAAAGTGAACATCAATAAAACAACTTTAATTAAAAATTAAAACATATTTTTTATTTCATATTTTTTAATATGTACTTTTAATTTATTATACTTTGATAATTACATTTCTTTTATTTTAATTTTTTTTAATTTTTTTTATTTTTTTTAATTTTTATTTTTAATCTTAAACATTTATTATAAATATATTTAATAAGTTAGTGAAGTGATGAAAATAATGTTAAAAGTTATCAATTATTATTATATCTCCACCATTTCATTAAACTATGTAGGCCCCGTGGAACGATAGTGATCAGTAAAAGTGAATATTATATATATATATATTTTTACTTTTTAAACTTTTTAGCTAGCTTCTTTTTGGATAGAAAATCCAGATTAGGTATAAACTGGATTTTTATTGTATTATATAATGCTGCCTCAGTAGGATACACTACAATCAATCATTGAATTATATAATTATCATTTTTATTTTCCACTATATGTAATACTATGTAATATTAAATTTAATTAAAATTTTTCTTTATATTATATTATATTATATTATATTATATTATATTATATTATATTATATTATATTATATTATATTATATTATATTATATTATATTATATTATATTATATTATATTATATTATATATTATATTATCTTATATGTGATTATATTTTATTTCTATTTACAACACATATTAAATTACAATACATTATATAATACTGTATTAATTTACTACATAAGTTTATTTTTCGATTTCCAAAATTATAAAATTAATTAATTTTATTTTATAATATTATATTATATTATATTATATTATATTATATTATTATATTATATTATATTATATTATATTATATTATATTATATTGTATTATATTATATCATATTATATTATAATATTTGTATTGTATTGTATATTATTGTATTGTATATTATATGATATATTATATATATTATATTATAAGGCATAACATTAAATTATATATTGTATTATTTTATATTATTTACTCAACATTTATTTATATTTTTAATTTATGTTTTCATTTGTTCCTTCTCGTTGATTGCAATCACAATGAGGCAGAATTAATTAATTTCTGTTTCTTCTTTAAACGATGTTGATGTCTCACCAAATTCTGATTAAATTATATATATATATATATATATATATATATATATATATATATATATATATATATATATATATATATATATATATATATATATATATATATATATATATATATATATATATCTTACTACTTCTCACGAGACCGTTATATCTTCTCATCCAAATACTGAGGTCTTCTATTTAGGGGATTTCAATGTACACAACACTGAATGGTTGGGGTCCTCTCATACTGGTTTAGGTGGGGAGGAGGCCGAATCATTCAGCATTCTCAACGATCTGGAGCAACTAATCAAAGAACCTACACACATTTCGGATCGTCCCAACCAATTCTTGAACACACTTGACCTATGTTTACCACTAGTCCTTCTCTCATAAATACACCACCTTCGCTCCTATTGGTAAATCTGACCACAACCTTATATCTCTTAATTTTAATATTTTCTCTCCAACAGCTTCATCCTGTCCTATGCATTTTCTGGTACTTTTTTGATCGAACGATTATTGGCTCCGCGTCTTCTACGCTAACTATGTAATTGGAATGACTGCTTTAGCTCTGATGGCGCTTCGGCTTCTGTCACTAAAGTAGGAGAGGTAATCGTTGACGGGATGAGCAGGTTCATTCCTTCTTCGACTAAATCTTTCTCTCCTCATAATCTATGGTTCGATCGTTCTTGTTCTCTGGCCATCCAGGCTAAAGACAGCGCGTATCGGGAGTGGAAAAATTCTCATTCTCCTATCACTCTCCTTAATTTTCATTCAGCTAGAAATCGTTGAAGGGATACTCTTCGACGAGCAAAGCGGACTTTCATCAAACGAAAGTGCGCTAACCTTCTTGGATCTCCTACTGACAAATCTTTATGGCCTCTTGCCAAAAACATCTCTAGCAACTTCTGTAAATCTGCATTTCCTCCTCTTTTACAATCTGATGGCTCTGTTGCTAACTCTCCGACTTAAAAGGCCAATGTCTTCGGCCTCCTATTTTCCTCTAACTCAACCCTGGACGATTCTGGCATTCCTCCTCCTCCTCCTTCTTCTCTCAGGTGTCCTATGTCTTTGCCTATGATTACATTTGATCGGGTGCATGGGCTTCTGAGATCTATGAACTTTAGGAAGGCGGGTGGCCCGATGGCAAGCAGGTGTTTGAGGGAACTTACCGCTCGCGTACCACAACCTTTACGACGCCCTCGTAGCACAAGGGGTGATGTGTCGGCGCACGAGTTTTGAGTAGATATTGGTAACTCCAGGCTAGTTCGCTGTGGTGCTTAAATCTTTCCTGCCACTTCTGTTCTGTGGAACTCTCTTACATCTTCTGTGCTTCCTGCTGAATTTAATCTCCCTCTCTTAAAAGCCTGCGTCTGTGCTCGTCTTCGTAATTTGCGTTAGTGGATGAAATTTTGCCCTGCAACACCCCCTCCCTGAATAGAGCTCTGCCCGTGAGATGTGGTGACAGCTGTAGAATATATATATATATATATATATATATATATATATATATATATATATATATATATAATATATATATATATATATATATATATATATATATATATATACATATATATATATATATATATATATATATATATATATATATATATATATATATATATATATATATATATATATATATATATATATATATATATATATATACGTATATATATATATATATATATATATATATATATATATATATATATATATATATATATATATATATATAACAA
>JABUQX010013476.1:0-31677 GCA_015478945.1 Trachelipus rathkii
TAATATATATAGTGAGTGATATATATATTATATATTAATCAATTCTGTGTAAAAACCCAAAATTTATATAATATAAATATAGTATATATATATATTATGATAGAATAATTATATATATATATTATATATATATATATTTAATATATATATATATATATATAATCACGTGGCGTAGTTAAGGGATAGGCTGGGTAGGCATTGCCTATCTTATTTTTAAGAACAAATTAATAATTAAGAAAAACAAATAAAAAAATAAAAAAATATAAAAAAATGTTAATATAATAAGAAACCATAAGAAAATTAATGTACAAAATCTTAAAGAAATATAAAACCAAAAATGAGCTATTTATGCTTTGCCTCCCTATCCACTGGTTAACTTGCATTAGAACATCGGCGTAGCTGGAATAGAAATAAATCGTATCCCGTCAATGTATTAAAGAGAGGCAAGCCTCGTACTCGATCGATCGTACTTCTCCGTGCCATAAAATGAGTTTCTTTGTTTAATTTTCTATATATTTACAATTATATATATATATATATATATAGTATTAGTAGTGTTTATATATATATATATATATATAGGTATATATATATATAAATTATATAGTAATATATATAATTAATATATATTATATATAGTATATATATCAAAGTTTACCCTATTTAAAAATATGGTAACACTTTCTTTCACGCGTCTAACTTTATAGTATGTAAACTTGTTTATATAGATATAAATATAATATATATATATATAATATAATAATATATATATATATATGATATATATATATTATATATATTATAATATATATATATATATATATTATATATATATATATATATTATATAATATAATATATATATATATATATATATATATATATATATATTAGATATATTATTATATATAGTATATATTAATATGTAGTGGTTATATATATATATATATATATATATTGCCTACCCATGTAAAAACAAGGCTACGCCACTTGATATATATTATATATAATATATATATAATAATATATATATATTATATATGAGTATATATATTTATATATATATAAGATATATATATATATATATATATTATATATATATAATATATATATATATATAATATATTTGGGTTTTACACAGAATCGATTTAGATATGCCTAGTTATAATACATATATTAATAAAGTTATAGATGAGGGTAAAAGCCATTCAGTCTATAAAATCAATTTAAATGTTATTTATTACATATGGTACCATTAAGGAGGTGAGATTGGTTTTGAAGTGTTTAATTATTAAAAAAACATAGGTCTTAGACTAAAAGTTTAATTAGTTATAAACTTAAAATAAAAAATTATATTTCTTTAGTATAACCAATAAGAAGTCTTAATAAGTAAAACTATACTTTCATTTTTTCAAAAAAAGGTGCGGACCAAAAGAGCGGAAACTTTTTTTGATCCGCACGTGCAAGTCGCTAATTCCTGACGGACCTCCGCACTTTGGCCGCAGGTTCCGCACCTATTCTGGGTAGTCCGCGTCGGGCGGTAAACAACAACATAGCGGAAGTGTCCCACCTTTGATAGAATATATATAGTATATATATATATAATATATATAAATATAAATAATATTATATTGTAAGATATATATATATATATATAATAGTATATACTATATATAATAATATATATATATATATTATATATCTAACATATATATAAAATCAGTGAAACAAAACAAAGTTGAACTGAACAAAATCTGGGGAGCAAATGGAAGGAAAGCAGTTGTGGAGCAGTGCAAAGGCAAGTATGTGGATGTTGCTAATAGTGGAAGTAAAGAGATGTTAAACAGTGAGTGGTGGAATTGAAGACGTGATGCAAGCGGTTAAAAGTTTAAAAAAAAAAAGCACAGTGGTTGAATGTACTAAAGACCAATGATGAATTTTCAAAAGAATGAAAGATGTTGGAAGTATATAAGGAGGGAAAAAAGAAATACCAAAAAGTGCATACGTAGGAGGAAAAAAAAGAGGCAAATAAACAGGTTTGGAAGGAGGATGATTGGGGAGCGCTGAGAGAGAGTGAGTGCGTTCTGAAAGGTAAGCGCGAAAGTAAGAATGAGAATAAGGGAATCTGACATATATATAATAATGGGCATTGGTAACTTTGTAACTGATGAAATGGATGTGAGGGAGTGTAAAAAGAACACTACGAGAATCTGCGTGAAATGATCAAGAACGGAGGCGAGATGGTGATTGATTGGATTTGAAAAGTTGTGTAATAAAGCGTTTTATGGAGGGTATAATTCGAAGGATTGGAGGAGAGCAGTAAATAGTACCCTTATAAGTGGTAAGGAAGATAGGGAAACGTAGGGAATTAGTTTATTGAGTGGTTGTTAGGAAAAAAATTTTGGTCGAAAGAGTGCAGCGAGTGACTGAAGACTGATTGGTGAAGAAAAGGTACGTTTAAGGAGTGGTAGATGATGTGTGGACCAAATCTTTACATTGAAACAAAGGACTGAGAAAATGAGGAGAAGGAAGAATAAATTGTATTTATTAGGTTTTATGGAATTTGCAACAGGCGTATTGGAGTAGGATTAAATAGGGAGCACCATATGCAGGTCTTAGGTAATGTAATAGTGTGGTTGAGTGGCTGTCTGATAGAATCAAAAGTATGTATTGACGAAAGTGAAGCGTGTGTAGGAATAAATGTGTCCAAAAGTGATTGGTTTAAATTAATAAGCAGAAAAGTGAGGCAGGGATGTGTTATGTCCCCTTGGTTATTCAATTCTTTATATGCCGCACTGTCCACCTCGCGCACGAATTAGAGATGGGGCGTGCAGAAAAATTGATATTAAATGATGGAGAATGGAGGTAGTGGAGGGCTGCCCATACCTATATATGCGGAATGATTCTGGGTTTTGTGTGGTGGAATCTGAAGAGAGTTTGAAGGAGGATTGGTAGAGATATTGGGCAGGGTGTGTAAAATGAAAGTAAACGTGGATATGAGTAAGGTTATGGTTGTAAGTAGGGTTATGTTAGATGAGTGAGCAGCTGGAACAAAGTGTCTGAGTTTAAATATTTAGGATATATGTTGCAGTGAAAAGGGAACGGATGACCCTCCTCGGAAAGATGTGAATGGCAAGAAGGTGGCTGGTGCAATAAATCTTTGGTTGGACGTATAGGGACTAAGTCTTGAGTGTGCTTAGGTGCTGTGAGCGAGTGAGGGTATGTTTACCTTGTGTTAATGTATAGTAGTGAGATAAATAAGAGGTATAGATCTAAAGTTCAACGTGTCAGATGGCAATCTTAGGGGCGTGTTAGGTGTGAAAAGAATGAATAAAGTACGTTGAGATGGTCTTGGTCATATGGAAAGGAAGAATGACAGTCGGTTGGTTAGCGGATTGTATAGTGGTGAGTGTGTGGGAAATCGACCGGCTGGAGACGAAGAAAAGGTGGATGAGTCATATAGATACGAATGTCTGAAGGAGAGTGGTGTGAGTTTGGCAGAGGCGAGAAGAAAGGTGAATAAAAGGAGTGAATGGAGGGGTTTTGTGAGGGGTATGGTTGTGGCCCACCTGGGCCAGGGGATTTGACGATATGCCATAGATGAGGTCCGTGCGGGTCCCGCTGAAGCTTCTAGGGTGGATTTTGCTGACTGCGGCGGTTAACCTTCACTATAGTATAGAGTGGCGGTCAAGGCTGGGCTTTCTTTCGACTTGTCTCATATTCTTCTACTACTGTTTCTTTCCGATGCATGTCACACACCTACCGGCCCAGTCTTGGGGAAGGCAAGAATGAAGATAATAATAATAAGAATAATAATAATTAATAATAATTAATAATCAGATAATAATAAAATAATAATAATCAATGAATAATAATAATAATAATAATAATAATAATACTGGAGGTAAAGTGCGTGACATGCATCGGAAAAGGAAAAAGTAGTTGAAGAACATGACAAGTCGAAAAGAAACCCCAGCCTTTACCGCCCCCTCAATACCTATTAGTGTGAACTAGTCGCAGTCAGATAAATCCACCCTAGAGCTTCAAGTGACCCGCGATGGACCCTCACTATGGTCGATCGTCAATGTAAGGCCCCTGGCCGCAGGGTACAACCATACCCCCTACAAAACACCATCCATTCAACTCCGATTATGCGCGCTTATTGCTCGCTGCTTCTGCCAAACTCACACCTCTCTGTCCTTCAGGACATTCGTTCAGCTGAACTCAATCCACCTTTTCTCGGTCTTCCCAGCCGGTCGATCCCAACCACCACTCACCACGATACATCCACTTAACCAACCAACTGTCATTCATCCTTTCCATATTTCCAAACCATCTCAACGTATTTCGTTTTCATTTATTCTCTCATTTACCCTTTTCTTCCCACCACATAACTCTCTAATACGTTCACTCCTTATTTTATCAATTCTTTTTCACACCAACACGCCCCTGAAGATTGTCCATCTGAACACGTTGAACTTTAGACTTGATGACTATTATATATTATTATACATTAAACCAGGTAACAACATATACCCTATGTAAGACCCTAGCGCAAATCAAAATCCCTTTACGGCCACCAACGTATATATATATCTATCTATCTATTCACAACTTTCCTACTACCACTCTGCATCATCCGTTCCCCTTCTTCATCCAACAATATCCTAAATATTTAAACCAGACACTTGTCCATCTGCTCCCATCTTATATATCATTCACACCGAGAACTGTCCTCATTTACAACTATAACCTTACTCTTATCTACGTTTACTTTTCAAACCCTGCCAAATATCTCTCTACCATCCTCTCAAACTCTCTCTCCGCGATATAATAGGTAAGGGCACCCTCCACTCACCTCCATTCTCCATCATTTCTAACAGCCATTTCTTGCCAGCCCCCTCTCTAATTCATTCATAGATAGATATATATATATATAATATATATATATATATATATATATATATATTTTTATATATATTAGTATATATATATATATATATATATATACTATATATATATATATTATATATTAAAAGTATATATAATATATATATTTATATAGTGTAATTTTAGTTTGTTGGTCCTCAATGATTAAAAAAATAAAACTACAAACCTGCATGATATAATGTCCAGCAGATATTCCGAGTGTAGCACCAAGAGGAACAGAACCAGAGCTATAGGCAACCAAACGCGTGTGAGCGCGTGCGCAATTAAAATATTTACATTGGCCTCCTTTGATTGATAGAGACTCTGCAAGCAATTTTCTCGTAGTTCTGTATATATATATATAAATATATTTTAAAAATATTCAACAAAATCACAACAATGGTATATACTCTATATACAAAATATTTCTTTAGTTGTGAACACATAGCGGATTTATTATTGTTTTTGATTTTTTATTTTAATTTTTAAAACCTTAACAGAGGAATTAATAAAATTAGATTGTTTTTTTTTATTATTTTACAACATCAATTATATGAAATTAAGAATTTTGATAAAATATTTTGTTCTTAAGAAAAACAATCAATCACGTATTTATATTTGTAATTTAGAAAATTTCAGTTAATATATTGTTAAAAATGATTTATAATGAACCGAGTTTACATTGTGAGTGATTACAATAATGTTGGCCTTTTCTTATACATACATTTCTAAACTTCTATCATTTTGTACTAAGATAGTTGTTATTTTTAGTCTAGTGAGAGAGAGTGAGTGTGAGCGGTAATTATTATCTATCTATTTTACGAATTTTACTCTATAAAGTCACTTACTTCGGGATAGCAAAAGTACGCCAACCTCTTTTAGGCTTCTTACATCTTGATTGTATTTCATTTTAATGATTACATAACCGTTTTCTTTGGGTATAAAGCTCCACACCTTACGAAGAACACAGGAAAATAAGTTTACATGTACTATATAAGTTACAGTTTTCACTGTTTCATATATATATATATATATATATATATATATATATATATATATATATCATAAAATATATATATATATATATATAATATAATATATATATAATTATATATATATATATTATATATATATATATATATTATATATTATAGATACTATATAATATATATAATATATACTTATATCAGTGGCGTACCTTGAAGAATACACTAGGGGGGGGCCAAATTATATATATATATAATAATATTATATTATATATATATATATATATATATATATATATATATATATATATATATAATATATATAGTGTATTATTAATTATATATATAATATATAACAATACAAATATATATACTATATATAATATATTATATAGGTATATATATATTAAATATATTATATATATATATATATATTATATATATAAATATATTAATAACTATAACTTGCAATACGTCCGTATTTATTTGAATGGAAAAATTATATATACGTCGTGTGGAGAGAGAGGCGTGAGGTGTTATTATGTATATATATGGCGTCTGTACCGTTTCAAGCTTCTTTGCGAGTTGCTGATCTCAACTGCCAGTTAAGAAACAGAGTGGTCGAAGCCTGCAGTGACCTTTAATGTGCGCACACCAGCTCTCACTGACAGTGACCCGACATCATTTCAGACCGTGAGACGGTGAGTGTGCTTCGCGGCATTGTCACTGGTGGGAGTTCTTTGGCGTCTGGGGCAGGAGGCTGCTAGCTTCACAGAAAGAGTGATGACTCCTAAGCAGCCTGCCGGAAGAAAACGCCATTTTCATGCGTGACAACGCTTCTCTATTCAACATCCACATATCATCAAATTGAAGGTGGTTATCCAACACCAGAAAAAAAACCCCTCATATTGGTGACCCTGGAGTGACCATGAACCACGCGCGAGCAAGATTTGATTGCCGAACACCAATCAAACCAGGCTGAACATCCATCAAAATTTAAGTTTCTTCTGCTAACAAAATCCACTCTGTTTGGTCACCCTGTGCCGGGGGTGTTATGTCTCAAGCTTTCTTGCAGGTGCGGACCAACCACGTAAGAGTACAGAGTGGGCGAAGCCTTCTCAGTGACCTTAATGTGGGCGCCACACTAGCTCGTCACCTGACAGCCTGAACCCGACCATTCATTTCAGGACCGGTAGCAGCGAGTGTGCTCGCA
This sequence comes from Trachelipus rathkii, assembly GCA_015478945.1. NCBI lineage: Eukaryota > Metazoa > Arthropoda > Malacostraca > Isopoda > Trachelipodidae > Trachelipus > Trachelipus rathkii. The sequence goes on from JABUQX010013476.1 coordinate 7,128, forward strand.
GCATTGTCACTGAGGGGGAGTCCTGTGGCGTCTGGGGCAGGGCTGCTAGCCCCACCGACGACTCCTAAGCAGCCTCCGGAAGAAACCCCACTTCATCGTGACAACGCTCACTCACTTCAACATCCAAGATTCCAGTCTATTATTGAAGGTGAATATACAACACCAGAACATCAAACCCCTTTCAAAATTGTGTGACCATCCGGAGTGACCAGTGCCACTGTTGTGGCACACGAACACCAACAAGCAACCATGCCAAATTTGTTCCGAACACCCAGTCAAATCACGAACATCCATCAAATTAAGTTTCTTCTGCTGGGCGCTACTCTGTTCCGGCCATCTGTGTCCGCCGTGAGCGTGTCAAGCTTATCTGCAGGTGACGGCACCAACTGCCAGTAAGAGTACGGAGTGGTCGAAGCCTTCTCAGTTGACTACTATTAAGACGCACACCACTCTCTCACCTGACTGACCCGACATTCATTTCAGGGACCGGAGACCGCGAGTGTGCTCGCGGCATTTGTCACTGGGGAAGTCCTGTGCGTTCTGGGCAGTGGCTGCTAGCCCCCATGATAAATTCTAAGCAGCCTCCGGGAAGAAAAGCCACTTCATCGGGACAATGCTCACTCTCTTCAAACATCTATATTCTTTTGCAGAGTTGAAGTAGGTTTGAGACTTCACCTACCCTTCAAGTTACAGGGGCACAGGATGCCAAAAAGAGTGGCGCCCAAGCAGAAGAAACTTAATTTGATGAGTTCGGCTGGGTTGATTGGTGTTTCGGAATCAAATTTGCTGGTGTTTCATATAACACATATAACAACAACAATAGAATACTCCCTCCTGTTCAAACTCCTCCTTCAATTTGATGTGATATGTAGTGTGGATGTTGAATAGAAGGAGGAGCAGCGTTTGTCACGATGAAATGGCGTTTCTTCCCCGGAGGCTGCTTAGGACGTGCGAGTGCGAGTGAGAGCTAGCAGCCCCTGCCCCCAGACGCCCACAGTATTTATATGCATTAAGATTGACTCAAAGCCTGACATAGGCCTACCAGAATTTTAAATAATTGTTTTAATTAATTAAAAAGGAATATCTATATTGTTTACATATAATTAAAATTCAATTAAAATTACGAACACCCTCACTGCCTCTATTCCAAAACTTAACACAGCAATTATATATATATATATTTTCACTCTGTCCACCATAAGTGATACATACATACATAGAGAGAGAGAGAGAGAGAGAGGAGGAGAGAGAGAGAGAAGAGAGAGAAGAGATGAGACGAGAGAGAGAGAAGAGAAGAGAGAGAGAAGAGAGAGACGATCGATAGAGAGACCTGAAGTATATGGAGAGAACCCGAGTCTGAGAGAGTTGAGAGAGATGAGGGACGAGTGAGGAGAGACTAGAGCAGACGATCTGATGTAGGGAGAGAGGGAGACAGAGAAAAGAGAGAGGAGAGAGAGAGGAGACGGAGAGAGAGAGAGAGAGCAGAGAAGAGAGAGAACGAGAGAGAGAGAGAGAAGAAGGAGGAGAGATGAGAGAGAGAGATGAGAGAGACGAGAGAGAGAGAGAGAGAGAAGAGCGGAGAGAAGAGAGGGGAGAAGGAGATGACACGATAAAGCCTAGAGCGGAGGAGCGAGACGAGAGGAGAGAGAAGGAGGAGAGACGTGAGGAAGAGAGAGAGAAGAGAGAGGAGAGAGAGAGAGAAAAGAAAGAGAAGAGAAGAGAAAGAGAAAGAGAAAGAGACAAGAGAGAGAGAGAGAGAGAGAGAGAGAAGAGAGAGATGAGAGAGAGAGAGAGAGGAGAGAGAGAGAGAGATTCAAATCTTTTCAAATTATTTCGTACGATTCACTGGGTGAACGAAAGTTTCATACTCGCGAAAATTTGCGTATTTTTTTGCGACTCGAACGCAAGGTATGGACGCTTGGCTTTTTCCTATATCATTTTATGAAAATATTGAAGATCTACCCGTACGCCCATAGCTTTCCAATTTACTCTTAGGAACAGAGTAGGAAGGAAATTTCCAAATGAGTTTAATTTATTATAATTTTATTACTTAAAGGGGGAGTTTGATTTTCTTTAATTTATTTATAAATCAGTTTCGTTTTACACTTTCATATAAAATCTAATAATTATTTTTACTTTACCATATTAAATTATTTTATTAAAAGGACTAAAAAATATTGGGTAGGAGCAACCTACCCTGCCTACCCTATGTAAACGCCCCTGATATATATATATATTATATATATATATATATATATAAATATTGTATATAATTATGAATATATATATATATATATATATATATATATTATTATTATATATATTATATATACAACAGCACAGTTTTACACTTTACTTTCTCACCCCTGACCACCCTATTTTCAGAGTGGCCATACCGCATCCAACTATCCCTCCGCTGCAACCGGCCTCGTCCACGGAACATCCAGGGCTGAAATGTTCCAGATTCTCTGGGTAGTTAGTATTGACAGGCGAGTAAAAATGCCGTGGGATATGATTTTTCCGGGACCTGGTTACAATTTGGACAGATATTTTCTAGTGTTGGTTGAGGTTGAAATGTGTTTGTAATATTCGTAAGTTTGCGGTGGTGGCAGCATCCTTAATTTGGCCAAGGTATGACGTGAGTAGTTTTTGGAAGGGAGTTGAATTCTGGTGCTATTTCTGGTGGGTGTCTGTTTAATATGTTGTTCGGTAGTCTGCAGATTATTTAGTTTTCTAACCAAGTGGATTATAATGCAAAGATTAATTTTCTAAGCTTGATAGCAAGCCCTGCATCGGCTTCAACTCTTTGAAATTTTAGCAACTGTGGAGTGTTTCGAATCCAGATGGGTGAACCTTCTTTGCTAGAAGCATAAGAGTGTGATGATTTTGATTTATAATTAGATTGTTCTGTTGTATGTGTTGGCTATATTTTTAGTGATGAGTGGGTATTGAAATTAGTGGAATTCACTATGACGTAAATTGTAATTAAATATTACAGAAAATCTATTACTAACAGGCAATTTTTTGGTTGTCCGCTCGAGATAGATGGGATTGAACTCAAATTCTCGCCGAGGGAAAATTACAATCCAAAGACTTTCGCTTTTATCCACTGAGGTGAACCATTAACTAACCTAACAATAATATAATATATATAAATAATATATATATATATATATATATATATAATATCATACGTAATATATACTATATATATATATATATATTGATATTACTATATATATATATATATATATAGTATATTGTAGTGACCCTACTTTTGCCATTAATTAAGATTTAGTTATGTATATATATTTTTTTAAACATTTATTTCATTAATAATTTCCTCGTTTTCAGAATAAAAAGTAAACAATTATTTTTATTTTAGCATATATATATATATAACAAACAAACTTCTTATAAATTAAGTCTTAATATCATAAATGTTCTTTTTTCGAGCTAAAATGGGTAATGAGAAATTATAATAATTTTATTATTATTTTAATTGAATTTTATCATTATTTCATCATTTCATTATTATTATTATATTATTTTATGTATTATTATTCATCATCATTATTATTGTTATATTATTTTACTATTATTATTATATTTATTATTATTTTTATTATTATTATATTATTATTATTATTTATTATTATATATACTAACCACTGTATGTTCCGCAGGTTCGTTTTATAAATCTATTTTTAGAGCTGAATAAAATTGGTTTGAAGATCTTCTTATAATTCAGCATCCTTAAGAAAACATCATTGAACTCATCATCAAAATTTTGATATCTATACATTTAATGAACTAATATTTATTTGTATTAAGGCTAAAAAATGAATTGTTAAACTAAACTTATTCTCATAATTCAGTTAACCAACTTATTAAAGTATTTTTTGAGAGTGGTAAAAGCAAGCCACTTCAAATTGGTGATCCCTAGACTCGTCCATCCAACCTTGTTAAATCTTAATATTAGTTATATTTTTTACATTATTTTTTGTTTATATTCTCATTTTTATTTCAATTTTATTTATATTTTATTAAGAACCCATTTAGCTTCTTTAAATTGTAAATTTATTTATAATTTCTTTCTTACTCTATCTACTACTACTACTACTACTACTACTACTCCTACTACTACTACTACTACTACTATTGTTACTGCTCCTATTAACTATTACTACTCCTACCTCTAATATATTATCTGATTCTGTTCCTACTTCTTCGAACATATTCCCTCTCCTTTCATCATCTCCAAATTTATCTTATCCTCCGCCTATGTATGATCCACAACAACAATATCTGTTACAACAATCGCTAAATCAACAATTATTGATGTCTCAACATCAACAACCACTACATCAACAGAGTACTCCACTGCCTCCTCTTTCTGCAACTTTGCCGGCAACTACCTGGCCTATATCGCGTGTTCCTCGCCTAACCCCACCGCAATTTAGGCGAGATGATGTTGATTTTACAATTCAACAATTTGATATTTTCCTTGCTCCGATTCCTACAGAATTCGAGAAAGCTAATGCTTTTCTGCTCTCCATTCCCTATGAAGTGCAGAAATCAATCCCTAATCTTTTACCTTCAGTTAGCTCCTCTCTTACTCCTTATTCTACTCTTTGTGAATTATTACGTCGCCATCTTTCTCCTTCTGATGCTACCCGTTTTCACGAATTGTTAAAACATGAGGTGTTGGGTGATCGTCTTCCTTCCCAGCTTCTTACCCGTATGCTCTCTATTTCTGGTCCCCTTGCTGATAGTAACCAATCTCTTCTTCGCACTCTCTTCCTGGACCGTCTTCCTGCTTTTGTTAGTACTTCCTTGCTCTCTCATGGTGACGCCTTGTCTCTTCAAGATTTAGCCGAACGTGCGGATATTATTATTCGTGCCAATCAATCTTTTTCTTCTCCTATAACTTATCCTTCTTTTACCCCTATGGGTTCTACTCTCGCGATTATACCTTCTTCCTCTTCTTCTTCTATTACTTTTCCTTCTCAATTTGCTACTAACTCTTCTCTTCCTTCTATATCTTCGTCTTCCGCTGCTCTATCTTCCTCTGCTCCTTCTTCTCTTTGTACTCCTCCTCCATCTTTCCAGAATTCATCTTTAGACCCTCTTACTAATATTCTTACCTTGTTGAACAATATGAATGTTCAAATTATTTCCTTGCAACAACAAATGTCTTCTATCTCTCGTTGTCAGTGTCAGCAATCTGCATCTTCTCGCACTAGATCTCGTTCTCCTTCACCTTCCCGTTCTTCTTTGCCACAACCTCCTCAGGGTTCTCCTTTATGCTACTATCATTATCATTTTGGTGTTAGAGCACGTAACTGCATTCCTCCCTGTAATTTTAAATCTACAAATCCTCTTCAGGGAAACTCCCCTCGGGGGGGACCGTAGATCGTTGCGCTCCTCCCTTGGTCAATTCCTCCAATTCCAATTCTGATTCGCTCTATATTCCTACTATTTCTTATTCGTCTTCAGTTAATGCTACTACTACGGCTCCTACTTCTGTTCCTATTTCTGTTGATTCTTCTTCTGTTTCTATTCCTGAAGTTAATGCTGTTCTTCCAGGTTCTCTTTTACGTATATTTGATGGTGATTCTAAACGGTTTTTCCTTATTGACTCGGGCAGTAGTTTCTCTATTTTGAATGTTCATGGTTTTTGCTCTTCTCTTCCGCCTGTTGTTTCTCATTTACGGGCTGCTAATGGTTCTAGCATTGCTGTCTATGGTGAACAACTCCTTACTTTATCTATTGGACTGCGTCGTTCTTTCCGTTGGACTTTTCTCTTGGCCGATGTTACACAAAACATCATTGGTGCTGATTTTTTAAGTCATTTCAATATTCTTATTGACATGGCCAATAGTCGTCTACTTGATGACACTACTTCTCTTTCTTGTAATGCTGTTCCTTTTGATTCTTCTATTTATGGTATCAATCTTCCTGATTCCTCCTCTTATTCTTCTTTTCACGCTCTTTTGCATTCTGAATTTTCTGACTTAATCCAGCCTATTTCTAATCTTTCTCCTGCGTCTCACCATGTAATGCATTACATTGAGACAAAGGGTAGTCCTCCTGTTTGCAAGGCTCGCAGACTTTCTCCAGAAATGTTAAACATTGCGCGTGTTGAATTTGACATGCTTCTGGAAAAGGGTATTGTTTCCCCTTCTACTTCTCCTTACGCTTCTCCGCTTCACATTGTTCAAAAAGGGCCAGATTCTTTTCGTTTTGTTGGGGACTACAGGTTACTAAATTCTAAAACTGTTGCTGATACTTATTCTATTCCTCACCTTCATGATTTTACTTCTTCTCTAAATGGATGCACCATTTTTTCTTCTCTTGACTTAAAATCTGCCTTCCTTCAAATTCCTGTTAATCCTGATGATCGTCCTAAAACTTGTATTGCAACTCCTTTTGGCAATTTTATGTATAACTTTATGCCATTTGGTCTTCGTAATGCCAGTGCTACTTTTCAACGTTTGATAGATCATGTTTTACGTGGTTTACCCTTTGTATATGCTTACATTGATGATCTATTAGTTGCTTCTCGTTCTCCGGAGGAGCATCTTTCTCATCTTCGTACTGTTTTCTCTCGTTTATCTCAAGCTGGTCTTCGTTTAAATTTCGAGAAATGCATTTTGGGTGCTGCTTCTCTTCATTTTCTTGGCCATAAAATTTCTTCTTCTGGTCTTTCTCCACTACCTGATCGTGTTTCTGCTATTCGTGATTATCCTCTTCCTACCACTCAGAAAGATCTTCGTGCTTACCTAGGTCTCCTTAATTTTTATCGTCGTTTCCTCCCCAAGGCTGCTGCCATATTAGCTCCAGTTACTGCTTTGCTTGTTCAAGGTCGTCGGGGCAGCTCGACAATGGTTAATTGGACTGATGCTGCTTGTGAGGCTTTTGAACAGAGTAAAACTCTATTGGTCAACAACACTCTTCTTGTTTTTCCTGAACACGGTGCTGAAACTCGCCTATTTGTAGACGCCAGTGATTATGCTGTAGGAGCTTCACTAGAGCAACTGCAAAATGGTGCTTGGCTTCCTCTCGCTTTTTATTCTCAGAAACTTCCTCCTGCTGTCACTCGCTATAGTACTTTTGGTCGTGAGCTATTTGCTGTATATTCTTCAATTAAATACTTTAGATATTTTCTTGAAGGTCGTCAGTTTTATGTTCTCACGGATCATAAACCACTCACTTCTGCTATTACTTCTGTTTCTTTACACTATTCTCCTCGTGAATTTCGTCATCTGGATTTTATTGCCCAATTTACTACTGATCTTCGTCACATTCCTGGTCGTGATAACTCTAGTGCTGATGCTTTATCTCGTATCCAGGTAAATGCGGTTACGCCTTTGCCTACATTAGACTACTCTGCTATGTCGGTTGCTCAAATGGGGGAGGATCTTATTCTTCCTGCTGATACTTCTATCAAACTTCAAACTCTTTCTTTACCTGATTCTACTGTTCCTTTAATTTGTGACATTTCTACTGGCAGAGTTCGTCCTTTTGTTCCTTCTGCTTTTCGAAAACAGGTTTTTCTTACCCTTCATTCTCTTTCTCATCCTGGTATTCGTGGTTCTCAAAAACTTTTATCCTCTCGTTTTTTTTGGCCTAACATGCATACTGACATCTCGTTTTGGGCTCGTTCATGTATTGCTTGTCAAAAAACCAAAGTTCATAGACATACTAAACCTCCTTTAGGTTCATTTCCTTTACCCTCTTGTCGTTTTGATCGTCTTCATCTTGATCTTTGCGGCCCTCTTCCGCCTTCGCGTGGGTGTACTTATTTATTGACTATGGTTGACAGGTATACTCGTTGGCCTGAAGTTATACCTCTTTCTTCCCCTACTGCGGAAAATATTGCTACTGCTTTTCTTACTAATTGGGTGGCTCGTTTTGGTGTTCCTTCTTCTATTGTAACTGACAATGGCCCCCAATTTCGTTCTCATCTTTGGCGTGATTTTTTATCTCTACTTGGAATTGAGAAAATCCATTCCAGTACTTATCACCCTCAAGGGAATTCTTATGTCGAGCGCCTTCATCGCCAATTAAAGGCTGCTTTGCGCTGCGCCCCTAATCCGCAACATTGGGTGGAAAATCTTCCTCTGGTTTTGCTTGGTCTTCGGTCTTCGGTTAAGGAAGATTTGAAATCTTCTGCAGCTGAACTAGTCTATGGTTCACCCTTGCGTCTTCCTGGTGAATTTTTTTCTTCTTCTATTGACCTTCCTTTTCCGGATTATCCTTCTTTTCTCTCTAAGCTTCGTTCTATTGTTTCTTCTTTTCTTCCTTCTCCTGCTCGTTCCCAATCTACTGCTGTTTATTTACCCAAGAATTTAGATTCTGCTACTCATGTATTTCTTCGTCATGACTCTCATCGTTTTCCTTTACAACCTTCTTATACTGGTCCTTATCTTGTTCTTCATCGCCGACCTCATTTTTTCACAATTCAATATGGAACTCGTGTTGAGAATGTTTCGGTTGAACGTATTAAACCTGCTTTCCTTGACTCTTCCGATTCTGATCTTTCAGATAATCTGTTGTACGATAATTCTTTTGTCCTTGATGATTCTTCTGGTCTGGATGAGGATTCTGACATTGGCTCTTCCTTTTCTTTTCCATCTTTTCCTTCACAAATTGTTCCTGTGTCTTCCTCTCCTTTACACGAGGCTGTTGTAGTTACTACTACAGTTCCACCTTCTGTTACTTCTACTAGTCCTTCTATTACCGCCACTACTTCTTCTTCTGTTTCCCATCATATGCCTTCCTTGTCTTTTCTTCCTCCGACTTCACCTCCTATCCTTGATTTTGTTTTACCTTCTGACATTTTACCTTTTCCTCCTGACGTTCCCTCTTGTGAAGCTTCATCTTCTGTGTCTGTTTCTTCTCCTTCTCCTTCTCTTATATCTCCTGTTTCGCCTGCTATAGTTCCTTCTACCTCGCGATTTGGGCGTCCGCTCTTAAAACCGGTACGTTTCCAGTCTTCTTGAGAGGGAAGGTATCTGTAGTGACCCTACTTTTGCCATTTTTTAACATTTATTTTGTATATATATTTTTTAACATTTATTTTCATAAATAATTTCCTCGTTTCAGATAAAATAACAATTAGTTTTAAAGTAAAATTTAATAGAAAAAAACAATTCATATAAATTAAGTCTTAATATCATAAATGTTCTTTTTATTCGAGGCTAAAATGGGTAAATATAAATTATAATAATTTTTATTATTATTTTTAATAATTTTTATTATTATTATTATTATTATTATTATTATTATTATTATTATTATTATTATATATACTAACACTGGTATGTTCCGCAGGTTCGTTTTATAAATCTATTTTTAGAGCTGAATAAAATTGGTTTGAAGATCTTCTTATAATTCAGCATCCTTAAGAAAACATCATTGAACTCATCACTCAAAATTTTGATATCTTACATTAATGAACTAATATTTTATTTGTTTAAGGGCTAAAAAATGACATTGTTTAAACTAAACTTATTCTCATAATTCAGTTAACCAACTTATTAAAGTATTTTTGAAAGTGGTAAAAGCAAGCCACTTCAATTATTTATATATATATATATATATATATATATATATTATATACTTTATTATAAAAATATATATAAATATTATATAATATATATATATATATATATATATATATATGGGCAAAAAAATATATCATACTGTTAACATATTATATTGTTCTAGTAAAATCAGCAATTTCAAATTATTAACAAATATCAATGATAAATGTATACGGTTATTTTGTAGTATAATTAAACATTTGTGAAAGATAACTGTTTGAAGTATTCCTCCAAGGCTGTCAAGTATAACCTTGAGTATTCCTTCAGGGCTGTCAAGTATGACCTTGGAACTTAACTAATCCCTAAAAATGTTTATTTGCTTTAACATCTTAATAAATTTCTTTCTCAAAGAAAAATTGATTAAAAGTTTAGTTTTTGATTATTTTACTCTTAATTTGATAATAACATTTTTAAAAGCGTTACAAATGTTTTCCTCCCATTCATTTACTAAGTAAATATATGATTAGGATGTATTAGCTATTTGCTTTCGTTAAGAGCACCTCTTTATTACATTTTATTAGAATAAGCCAAAATTAGCCAAAAAAAAAAAAAAATGGTTTAAAACAAAAAATTTTTTGTTTTAAACAAATGGTCTGAAGTAAAGCCGATATAGGGACTAGAGGAAATTAAAGAATGTACATTGTGTGTGTGTATCTTTCTTCTGATGTCCCTCCAATAAAAAAATTTTACGACAATCTCACAGTCTTAATAACTACTTTTAATCACATATCTTCTCTCTTATGATGATAATAATTTTGGTTTTGAAAACGAAGTGGATAATTCTTTTTTTATTATTACTTAGCAAAACAGGATAATTTGCATAAACATGCCTATAAATGATTATCAACGTGTGTTTCTATTTCGCATTTTAATTTAACGATAAAAAATGGCAATGTGTTTAGTCGATAAGTTATAACCAATATTGAGATTTTTTTAATCTGATGAAAACCCAGAAAAAAAATCATAATTTTGAAATATTTTTCATTGGCATAGTCTTCCAGTTTCAGAAAAAGGATAAATTTCTGTGGATGTTCTTTTCATCTCTTATCCAACTCATAAATGCCATACTATCAAAGGCCTCCGATATCAAACGTCGCACAATAAGATTATATATTTGAGAATTAAAATTATTCATCAAAAGTTATAATTTTTATTTGGATTCACTAAAAAATATTATTTTTTATTTTTGCAATTTTAGTTTTATCTGGAAATTTGAATCATAATCATAAGTGAACTTCATTCCATCCTCACAAAGTGAGATGAGGTTGGCTTTCTTTTGGCCATGTGATTGGTCTTAAAATAAGATTGCTACTTTCCTCATTGTTAGAACACTTTGGCTTCTTTTTTGATTGTATTTGCAACCGTTTTAAGTTACTCAAATCCATTCATTTAATTTCAGAGCTTTCCTAACGATGAAACGAGTATCGCTCAGCTAGAGAGTATTAAAAATGAAAAATTAGATGAAAGTGTATCAATAAAGTCAGAATTAGAGGAGGAGTCTGTGTTAGTCGAAGAGCTGGTCAACAGTGATAACTTAGAATCTAAGAATCTGACATCTTTGCCAAATAAGTCTAGTTCTCCACATGTGAAGGTTTGTTAATTTATTTCTGTTATTACTTTTTACTCAAGTTATATACACATTAAGAGAGTGTCATTACTTTTCTTTATTATTTTTAATTATATTATTAATCTTCTTCATCTTCCTTTTTATTCCCAAGACTGGGAGTAAGGTGCGTGACAAGCAAGCATCGGAAAAGAGAAGCAGTAGAAGAATGACAAAAGTCTAAAAGAAAGCCCAGCCTTACCTCTGTCCAATTAATTAGTAAGAACTCGTCGATGTCAGAAAATCCACCCTAGACTTTCACGGGACCGCGACGGATCCTCACTATGGTAAATCGTCAGTGTAAGGGTTCATCCCTTGGCCCAGGTGGGCCACAACCATACCCCCTCACAATACCCCGCCATTCTCTCCTTTATTATGCACCTTATTCTCGCCTCTGCAAACTCACATTTCTCTCCTTAGACATTCGTTTACTGACTCAATCCACTTTTTCTTCGGTCTCCCAGCCGGTCGGTTCCCAACACACTCGCCACTATACATCCGCTTAACCAACCGACTATCATTCATCCTTTCCACGTGACCAACCATCTCAACATACTTTCATTTATTCTCTCGTCTTACCCCTTTCTCATCACCAACATAAACTCTCTATCGTTCATCCTCATTTTATAATTTTCTCACACCATCATGCACCCTCAATTTATATATATATATATATATATATATATATATATATATATTATATTACTATATATATATATATATTATATCTATATATAAATAATATATATATATAGTGATGGGACGATTACGGCATTTTGCGATGAAGAGTGACCGATTATAGTAAATTTTGGACGATGAACATGCCGATGACGATTATTTGAAAAAATATAGTTTAAAAAAGAATTTTCTCTCTTTCTCTTTCCTTCTCTCTCTCTCTCCTCTCTCTCTCATCTCTCTCTCTCGTCTCTCTCTCTCTCTCTCTCTCTCTCTCTCTCTCTCTCTTCTCTCTCTCTCTCTCTCTCTCTCTCTCTCTCTCTCTCTCTCTCTCTCTCTTCTCTCTCTCTCTCTCTCTCTCTCTCTCTCTCCTCTCTCTCTCTCTCTCTTCTCTCTCTTCTTCATCTCTTTCTCATCTCTATCTCATCTCTCTCTCTCTCTTCTCTCTCTCTCTCTCTCTCCTCTCTCTCTCTCTCTCTATATATAATATATATATATTATGATTATATATAACTATATATTATATATATATATATATAATATTACTATTATAAGGCTGTAGACAGGGGGTCAGGGGTCAACCCTCCGAAATTATTAAGCGATCAAAATTTTGATTCCTTAAAGTCTCTTAAATTTTAATAATAATAATAATATATATAATAATATAATAATAATAATAATAATAATTAATAAATATGAAAAGCATTTATTAATGGAAATGAGGTGACATGTTTGTGGTCCGTAACGATTTCTTAGGTCAAGCGGCCTGTTTCTATATGTATAAAATATTTTGACCAGGGACTTAAATGTAAGGTTTCCAAGTTTGCCCAGATGATAGCAAATGGCTACCTCAATAAGGAATAATAATGATGGATGTATAACTATTTAAAAGATAAGGAGGGAGCTGTAACCGTTGATGGACTAACAAGTTCATTCCTTCTTCAACTAAATTTTCTATCCTCAAAACCATGGTTTGATCGTGCTTGTTCTCAGGCCATTCAGGCTAGAGACAGTGCGTATCCGGGGTGGAAAAATTATCGTTCTCCAGTCACTTTCGTAAATTTTCATTCGGCTAGAAATCGTTGCAGGGAAACTCTTCGACGAGCAAAGCAGGCTTTAATCAAATGAAAGTGCGCTAACTTCCTTGGTTCTAATACTGACAAATCTTTCTGGCTCTTGCCAAAACATCTCTAGCAACTTCTGTAAATTTCCCTTTCCTCTGATGGTTTCCTGTTGTTAATCTCAACTGAAAGGCCAATCTCTTCGGCCTCCTATTTTCTACTAACTCAACCCTAGAAGATTCTGACATTTCTCTTCCTCCTCCTTCTCTTCTCAGGTGTCCTATGTCTTTGCTTGTGATTACATTTGATCGGGTGCATACGCCCCTGAAATCTATGAAGGATAGGATTGACGTGGCCAGATAGCATTCCTCTCCAAGTTTTGAGGGTAGTGTGCTTCCCCGTGCTATCAACTGGCCTCGTTCCCTATACTCCCTATGTTATACTCGCACTTCCTCAGTGTTGGAAGCTCGCACATGTCAAACCTATTCCGAAAAGGAAGCCCTTCTGATCCTTCTAACTATCGCGCTATAACTCTACTTGTATTCTATCTAGATCTTTGAACCTCTCAACTTCAACTTCTTAGATTTATCTGGAAAACACATTCCTTCTTTCTGATAGCCAGTACGGCTTTCAGCGTTCGAGGTTCTTCTACTGGCGCTATACTTTCCTATCTAACCGATTTTGGTTTCAGCTCTTAGGAACTACGGGAGACTTGCGTGGATGGCGCTTGAACAATCCAAAGCATTTGCCGAGTATGGCACGCGTCAATGCTCTCCAATCTCCCCTCTTTGGTTTCCTCTTTCTCTTTGCTTAATTATGTCTAGCTTTCATTCAAATCTCTAATCGGCTGTTGTTGATGGGCGACTTCTCTTTTTCTGTCAATGTGGTGTTCCTCAGGGTTCCAATTTATTCTACTTTTCATTAAATGATCTTCTCACCTGCAACATCTTACTCTATCCACTCATATACCGATGATTCGACCCTTCATTCTTCCTCATTTCAATTCTGCTCCCTCTTTACTTCTAGAATTGCCTCTCGTCTTAATCTTTCCTATTCTATTCTCGGCTGATCTGGATAGAATTTTCCGGATAGGGTCGTCTCAACCTGTGAAATTCAATTCTTTAAAAACTCAACTTCTACAATCTCCTTCTCTAAAACGCATTCTAACTTTCCTATCTTTTTGACGGTTCTCTCGTCTCTCCTGTTGACAAATATAAACATCCTTGACCCTTAACATAAACAAAAAAAATGTCCTTGGAAACCTTATGTCACAATGGTTGCTAGGGTCGGCCTCAAAGAAACTGGAGTTCTGTTTAGACTGCGATTTTTTTTTTCTCTTCTCAGTTGCTCCAGCTATAAAGGGTCTCATCCGCTCTTGATGGAGTACTGCTCTCATATCTGATGGGGGGGGGAGCTCTGGTTCACCCGCCTTTGGATAGGGTCGACTCAAGGCAAAGGCTTATAACTGTTCTGTTGTGTTTTATCTCTATTCTATAGGCACCCAAGCAAGTGCTTGAGGGAACTTATCATTTGCGTACCACCACCTTTACACTCTCTCGTAGCACAAGTATTGCTGTAATCTGTGTTGATATTTATTTGATTATTGTTACCTCGCAGCTGTTTCTGTGGTGGCTTCGCTTCTTCCCGCCACCTCTTTTCTATGGAATTCTCTTCCATCTTCTGTGTTTCCTGCTGATTTAATCTCCCTCACTTTCAAAGCCTGCGTCTGTGCTCATTCTGAGTAATTTGCGCTAGAGGGTGAACTTTTCAGCGTACTACACCCTCCATGAATAGGGCTCTGACTGTGAGTGTGGTGACAACTGTAAAAAAAAATCCTTAGGTGGCAGATATGCTGGCAAATGAACTAATTCTCTACTCACCCCATCCAAAACTCATTCAATTATTCCAGAAAATCCGCACTCTTCACATTACCCAGATGTAAATCATATGTGGGCACCACACATACTTTTAACCTATTCAAACTAAATTTAACCTTTAGAATTCTAACACTCACACACACAAAATAGCTCTGTACCACCAGTCACTCATCAGAATTGCAAATCTTTCTATCCCCCTCTCAATTCCTTTCCAACCAACACAACCATTTCACACCACACATCATTTTCACAGTTTCCTTCATCTTGTTCAGTCCAGCAGCACAAATTTGCCTTTCTAAATTCATCCATCACCTCTCTCCTCTTCTCCTCAACATTTATTTCCTCTGACATTCAATGTATCCATACGATTCATACATTTTCGCAGATAGAACTCCGCTTACGGCGATCACGACTTCTCTGAGGCATGCATTAGCATTCCTGGCAAAAGATAAGTGGTAGTGGGCAGGCAACCCAATACCACCATTACTTAGTTGCCTTCTACGACACGCGGACATACGAGTCGCAATTTTTTTCTCCTCCACCACAAGGGATATAGGGATAGGATGTCTGTAAGAGTAAGTCTAGAAGAGGGGTGGTGGATATAAAGTTATGTGATATGATATATGATATTGGATAAAACGATGGTGTCTCTAAGATGTTGTCTGGAGGATGAGTGTGGATGAAACGCAAGAACAGAAAGGCGACCATTAGGCATGGAATGTTCTACATACATAATCAAAATGGGTATACTATATATATTATATATATATATTAATATATATATATATATATAATATATATAAATAAATTAAAAAATAATGTATAAAAATATTATATATATATATATATATATATATATTATATATATTATATATATATATATATATATATATATTATATATATTTATATATATAATATATTATTGAGTTTTAATATCATCCAAAATTCTTAAATAATCGGCAAAATAATCGGCGAAAATTGCCGATGACTGACGATTGAAAAAATATGCCGATTTTTGCCAATGACGATAATGTCCCATCACACTATATATTATATATATAAATATATATATATATATATTAATATATATTATATATAATTCTATATATATATATATATAATTATATATATATATATAATATATAATATTAGTATATATATATATATATAGTTTTATTTTTGGAATTTTTCTATAAAATTTTGTTCTGAATCTAAATATAAATTAAGTGAATAAATGTTGAGATCATTTTTTGTTCTTTGTTTTTACACACAAACTTTGTTCTTTGTTCTTACACACAAATTTTGATATTCAGCTGTTGGGAAATGTTTTAATAAGGTTTGTGTCAAATTATTCGAATTTTCTTTTACATTCATAAAATTTTATTTTTATTTTTATTTTCGAACAGGCCCTCATTAGCGACGCTGGTCAAGGAGAAAAAGGTTCCAAATTGAAAAGGACTTCAAAAAGGTTACGTCAAACGTCAATAATCACGTGAAAAAAGGCTTAGCAAAAATAATTGTCAAAACCTCTGTTGCAAATATTGTAATTTACATTTTAAAAGTAATGGAAAGTTGAAAATTCATCTCAAATTGCATAAAAGAAAGTATAAATGTGCCCATTGTAATTATGAAAGCAATCGTAAATCAGACTTAAACTCTCATCATCTGCTAATTCACAGCAATATTAAATTATTTAAATGTTCTGAGTGTGGCTATGAGTGTAATCAGAAAGGGAACTTAAAAACACATATGCTTACACATCAAAATATAAAATTATTTAAATGTTCTGAGTGTGACTATGAGTGTAATCAGAAAGGACACCTAATAACACACATGCTTACGCATCAAAATATAAAATTATTTAAATGTTCTGAGTGCGACTATGAGAGTAATCACAAAGGAAGCTTAAAAGCACACATGCTTACGCATCAAAATATAAAATTATTAAAATGTTCTGAGTGTGACTATGAGTGTAATCAGAAAGGAAACTTAGAAAGACACCTGCTTACGCATCAAATATAAATTATTTTGGATTTTCTTAGTGTAACTATGAGTGACCACACCTCGCACAACACACTCAGGGCATATACTTAATAACCATTCAAATATAAAATTATTTAAAATGAAAACTTCTCGAGTGTAATCGGAAAGGACACTTAAAAATACACATGCTTACGCATCAAAATATAAAATTATTTAAATGTTCTGAGTGCGGCTATGAGTGTAATCAGAAAGGACAATTAAAATCCCACATGCTTACGCATCAAAATATAAAATTATTTAAATGTTCTGAGTGTGACTATGAATGTAATCACAAAGGAAGCTTAAGATTACACAAGCTTACGCATCAAAATATAAAATTATTTAAATGTTCTGAGTGTGGCTATGAGTGTAATCTGAAAGGAAACTTAAAATTACACATGCTTACGCATCAAAATATGTTGACCTTTTCGCTGGTGGGGGAGATCTCCGCGATGGGCTGGCCTCGGTGCGGTTTTTCCAATCCTAAAAGGTTGGGAAGACGGTATGGGGGCCTACATGTCGTGGAGCGAACAAACTGCAAAAACTGGATTAAAACCATGAGAAGAAATAAAAAAGAAAAACACTGCCAGGGAATCGGAAGCCCTGGTCCCGGCCCCTACTCATTACGGAAGAGAGGTGAGGGGGGACGGAGCTCTTTGGAGCGCAGCAAACAATCTCTCCAAACTGAAGCAATGGGTTTAGATAACCCCGAAGTTCAGCCCACCGGAACTTCAACCTCCCCTGCTGGATTGTTAGAGGAACCTTTGGATCCTCCCAACCCAGATAACCAACCACAGAAAAAAAAGAAAGCCTCTTACAATTGTAGGGGTGCAATTAGGAGTATGTGGTCGGAGGGGGAGAAGAAAGAAATTTTTTGGTGTCTCACTTACGCTAGACATGAAATATTCCCAAGGAAAGGAACGAGTGAAAGAGCGAAACAAATTATGTTAAAGAGAAAAAAGATAGATGGGGAGAAAATAGAAAATACACCAGATATGAGATTCAGCAGCATTGCTACAAACATCAGGATAGGAAAAACCAACATAACAAAAGAACAAATAAAACAGATAGAGGAGGAGGTTGAAGAGTACATACAAGGAAACTTTCTGAATAAAAATGATGAGGAGACCAGCAGTGGGAAGAAGGATGAATGGACACTATCCCGAAATCTGTACTTGATGGAAAGCTATTATATCGGAGAACTCATACCAACCAAAACAAATAAGAGTGAACTGTGGAAATATGTAATTGAAAAAAAGGAGTTCGGTGCAAATGATTTTATGGAATATAGATTTAGAGAAAAATTTAAAAATGTGGACAGAAAAGCTATGATTAAGCAAAAACTGTGTATTCTTAATTTTGTTAAAGAACGAAAAGAAACAGGGAAAAGAAAAATGAAATCTACATTACCAACGAAGGAAGACCTTGAAGAAATAAAAATGAAAGCCCAAAACATAGTAGAGAATAAAATGGAAATGACTTTGGAATTAGTAAAAAATATAAAAGAAAAACGAACCAAAGAGTGCGCAGCGGTAAAAGAAAAGAAAACAAAACAAACAAAGAAAAAAGAGAGAACAAATAAAAACAAACAAGAGACTGTAACACAAGTGGATAAAGAGAAAGAAATGGAAATACTGATTGATATAAAGGACCTGTATCAAAAAGAAAATCTAGACAAGGACCAAACAACAATAATAGAAGAGGAAATAGTTGGTAGTGACATTTTGGAAGTAAAAGAGGGAAATGAGGAGAATGAAATGGAAACCGATCCAGAAAATTCGGATGTAGAAGAGATGGAAAATATAATGGATAATACAACAGAAGAACTGGAACCAGACAGAGAAAGGGAACTGATGAATGAAATAATGAATGTCCAAACAGGAAACGAAGAATCTTGCTCAGAGGAGGAAATGCTGATAAAAATAGCAAAATACAGAGATGAAGACCTCATAAAGGGAATACAGGGCAGATGATAAAAAAAAATCGGAAACTGGTTCCAAATGGAGAAATATACTAGGATAGCAGATAAAGTACTACCAAGAATTATCCCAGACAATTGTAGTTTGACTGAGGTTAATAGATTATATTATTCAGTTGCCAGGGCAGTAGCGGACTTTATGAAAGCTAAAGTATTCAAAACCAAGAAAGCAGGAAAAAAAAGGCAAGAACAAAGAAAAGATACCACCGTGGAAATATAGACTACAACAGGAAGTAAGTAAACTAAGACAAGAGGTATCGATAGTAGATGCTTACCGACGTGGTGTGGTAACATCAGAACAAACTATAAGAAGAGTAAAAAATATACTAAGGAGAGAAAACACAGTACAGAATAACCAAATAACTCAAGCCATTGCAAGTAGAAAGATGTTAATAATAGCAAAGGCTAATAAGATTAAAAGGTATGATAAGAGAGATAAAGAGAAAAAACAAAATCAAATGTTTAAAGAGGATCAGGGAAGGTTCTATAGAGAACTACGAAATGATTCCATAAAAGTGTCAAACCCTCCTCCCAAAGAGGAAGTGGATAGATTCTGGAAAGGAATCTATGAAGATGAAAGAATGTTTAATAATCAAGCAGAATGGCTAGAGCAAATAAAGAATAGCCAAGAAACAACTAATATCGAACAAATGGAACATGTTGCAATTACAAAAAAAGAGATTGAAGATGTAATTAAAAAGAGTAGCAACTGGAAAACACCTGGACCAGATAGAGTTCAAAATGTATGGCTTAAGAAAATAAGAACACTATTGGAACCGCTTACCGCCTGTTATAATAGAATTATAAATGGAAGAGAAGAGATTCCTCAGTGGTTAACAACTGGAGAAACTGTGCTGATCCCAAAAAGCGAAGAAACCCAGAGACCAGAAAAGTATAGACCCATCACGTGTCTGCCAACCTTATATAAGGTATTTACGGGAGTGTTGGCAAAAAGGATCCAAGAACATTTGGATAACAATAACATCATAAGCGAAGAACAAAAAGGATGTTGTAAAAATAGTTATGGAACTAAAGACCAATTACTCATCAACAAAATGATTACAGAAAATTCGAGGAGGGCCCAGAAAAACCTAAGTATGGTATGGATAGACTATAAAAAGGCCTACGATAGTGTCCCTCACAATTGGATTAGAGAAGTTTTAAAAATATATAAAATTAGCCCTGAAATTATAAGATTCATAGACAATGCAATGAAGATATGGAAAGTTAATATAAATCTCCATTATGAAGAAGGAACTTTGGAAATAGAAGAAGTAAAAATTAAACGAGGAATATTCCAGGGAGACTCCATCTCCCCCTTAATATTTGTGCTCGCCATAAATCCTCTGAGTGCTTTAATTAATGGTTTGCAGAATGGATATCGTATAAATTCGAGAAACGAGAAGAAACCCAAAATAATTTCCCACCTATTCTATATGGACGACTTGAAACTCTACTCGTCAAATAGAGAAGAAACCTTTAAACAAATAGAAATCGTAAAAAGGTTTTCTAATGACATATGCATGGAATTTGGGCTTGACAAATGTGCGTTTGTGCTACTCAAGAAAGGCAGAAGAATAGAAAGTGAGAACATAGAAATTGAAGGAGATATAATTAAAGAGTTAGAACAAGAACGCACGTATAAATATCTCGGAATAGAAGAGTCAGAAAAAATAGAAAACAACATAATGAAGGGAAAATTAAAAAAGGAATATAGGAGAAGATTAAAATTAATCTTAAAAACAGAATTGAACCCCAGAAACAAGATGCAAGCCATTAACACCTTGGCGATCCCGGTACTCTCATATGGTTTTGGGATCATCGACTGGATGCAGGAAGACTTAAACAAGCTGGATGTTATGACCAGAAAAATGCTGCACGCACATAAGATGACCTATAAAAACCAATGTGTGCCACGGATACATGTATCCAGAAAAAAGGGAGGAATGGGAGTACCTACAATAGATATAATATACAAATCTGAAATAATAGGAATTGGGAAATATTTGAAGGGCAATGATGGAAGATTCATTGGATGGGTGCATGAACATGAAAACTTGAAACCTTCTACAACATCAATTATAAAAAAAATGAATGATTATCTAAGAGATGTGAGATTTGATGGAGAAGGCAGAAACAATGAAAGTTTGGAGAGAGAAATAAAGAATGCTAAGATGACATACAAAGAGAAGAGAGAAGAAGCAAATCTAGAACAATGGAAAAATCACACATTTGCCAAACACCATAAAAATATACTGGATGAAGCCTTCATTGACACGTACAAATCAAATGAAGTAATGATAAAAGGATGGCTAAAAAGTGAAGATGAAAGAACCATCCTAGCAGCCCAAGATCAGGCCCTCAGGACCAACTGGTTCAAAAAACACATAGAAGGGCAAAACATAACGGACAAATGCAGAATGTGCAGTGGAGGGTCGGAATCAGTATGTCACATACTATCTGAGTGTAAGTTTTTGCTGAAGAAGGGCACATACACAGAAAGACACAACAACATTTGCAGACTGATCCACTATAGATTATGCAGAAAATTTGAAATAGAAGTAAATACAGTTAACCACTGGGAACATAACCCAAACAATATAGAGGAAAACAACAGAGTCTTAATACTATATGATTACAACATACCAACCGACGCACAAGTCACTCATAACAAACCAGATATAGTCATCCATAACAAAACTGAAAATAAATGCTTGATTATAGAGGTCGGAGTCCCGTGGGATGGAAGAGTCTCGGCCTACGAAATTGAAAAAGAAATGAAATACCAAAGGCTTAAATACGAACTAAGGAGATTGTGGAATATAGATATAATTGAAATAGTTCCAGTGATTGTGGGTGCTTCGGGAACAATAAAAAAGAGCCTAGAAAAACATCTCGAGAGACTCCCGGTAAAGGTATCCACACTGGAACTGAGTATGACAGTAATCAAGAAGAGTTTAAGCATACTAAGAACTGTGCTGGGGTATCGATGAGACACCGAAGAAAGGAAAATTATGAGGGTTGTTCTTAGGATCAAGGTTTGATCCCGAACAATCCCATAAAGGAAAATATATATACCCTTAATAAAGGAGTTAAAAAAAAAAAAAAAAAAATAAAATTATTTAAATGTTCTGAGTGTGGCTATGAGTGTAATCAGAAAGGAAGCTTAAAATTACACATGCTTACGCATCAAAATATAAAATTATTTAAATGTTCTGAGTGTAGCTGTGTGTTTAATCTGAGAGAAAACTTAAAAAAACATATGCTTACTCATCAAAATATAATGCAATTTCAAAATACAAAATTATTTAAATGTTCCGAGTGTGGCTATGAGTGTAATCAGAAAGGAAACTTAAAAACGCACATGCTTACGCATCAAAATATAACATTATTTATGTTCTGAGTGTGACTTATGGGTGTAATCACAAAGGAAGCTTAGATTACACATGCTAAACACGAAATGATTAAAGTTATTTAATGTTCTAAATCGTAGCTATGAGTGTAATCAGAGCAAAAACTTTAAAAGACCACATGCTTTCGCATGGAAACAAAAAATATTAATGTGTAGCTGAGTGTGGCTATAGTCTGTAATCTGAAAAGGAAGCTTAAAAGACCATTAACCTGGTAATACAAAATTATTTAAATGTTCTGAGTGTGGCTATGAATGTAATCAGAAAGGAAGCTTAAGAGTACACATGCTTAAACATGAAAATATTTAAATATTATATAATAGAAGTGGTAGTCCCAAATGATAACAAAGTGGTGGTATTGAAAGGAAAAAGGAAGTTAAATATCAAAGACTCAAACACGAAATTAGAAGAGTGTGGAACACCAATGACATCGTGGTGATTTCTTTTAGTAGTCGCGACGCTGGTGTAATCAAGAAGTCGTAAAACATCTGGAGAAGCTCCCAGTATCTGTCAACACACTGGAACTGAGCTTAATGGTTGTAAGAAAGAGCATTGCAATCTTGCTTTGTGTTGGATTTGGGTAAAAAAAATATTTTTTTTTGGAATGTCCTTATGGTCAAGGTTTGACCACGGACATCTAAGATCTATTAATAACCCCTTGAAAAGGAAGATATATATATATATATATATATATATATATAATATTAATTATATATATATTATATAATATATATAATATATATATATAATATATATATATTATATATATATATATATTATATATATATATATTGGATTTGGCCGGATACCGGATATCCTCTGGAAGTTACCGGATACCGGATCTCCGGTCGGATATCCGGCATCTGTTTATATCTACGGTAATATGGTAAGGTATAGCACAGGACCCACCATTTTCTGAAAAAATTCTAAGTCCAGAAATCAATATATCGATATGTATATATTAATTTTAATTATAATATATAATAATAATTAACATAATAATATATAATATAATAAGTATATAATAGTAATAATATAGACCTACTATATAACACATCGATATATTTGATTTTCACTTCGAATTTTTTCAGAAAATTATGTGAAGTCCTGTGCTATACCTTTACCCGGTATATATATATATATATTATATATATATATATTATAATATATATATATATATATATATATATATATATATATATATATATATATATATATATATATAATAATTTATATTTATATATATAGTATATATATATATTAATAATATAATTAATATATATATAATTATATATATATTATATATATATATATATATATAATATATATATATATATATATATATTAATATATATATATAATATATATATATATATATATATATAAATATATATTATATATATAAATATAATATAAATTATAGGGTGTCTCACGAGTTATGATACAGCGGTGTATCCCGTACGGGATGTTAAAGTATGAAAATGTGTAAGAACATTGTTTTCCGAATTATTTAATTTATTAAGGAGGATGGGATATGTTACGTTGGGGTCTGCGCACGGCAATACGAAAACTACACAAACATGCGAATGTCGAATGGGATGATATTTTTTTATGGCTCTGTGAATTGCACATAAAAAATGAGGTGGCTCTCCTCTGACATTTTTGATACGGTTGTTCGTTTCCACGCAATGTACCCATAAACAACTAGACGCCCTGCATAGACATATTTGCGTTAATAAATACAGTTACATGTACAGGTTGGTAAACGCGTCAATGTTAACAAACAATAGTTTTAAACGTGAATGTGAAAATGTTGAAGAAAATAATGGTATTCAAGACAGCTCAAAATATCGATACATGTAATGTAATAACTTTGTTAATAGTATCATAACAATTTACACCTAGATCTTATCACAGCATGCAAGAAGGGAGAAGAACGTCAGGTCGTTTCAACTTGTTCATACAGTATTTACAAATGTTGCGAAGACGCCTCCATCCACGCGAACACATGCCTCAGCCCTCTGGCGCCAAGTTTCTTTTATTGCATACCAATGACAGTGATGCCGGGTTGATTCCCTTACATGCGTTGGTTATTCGACGGCGAATCCGGCGAGGTTACTGGGTCATTAAACCCAGCGTACACGGTATGTTTGAAATACCCCCACAGAAAGTAGTCCAGTTGGTGTTAAGTCGGGTGGACCGAGGCCATTTAAATGGACCAGATCTTCCCGATTCCCTTCCCCGGAAAGGTTCTGTCGAGGGAGGTCGTACTATAGCTGCTTTATGTGCTGGGCACCCATCATGTTAGTAAT
>JABUQX010013477.1:0-17693 GCA_015478945.1 Trachelipus rathkii
GAGAGGAGGAGACATAGGTGAGAACACTCAAATCCAATCTATAATATACTGAATTTCACCTCTATTATATGATATCCATCCATAAAAGATAATCTAATATTATATTTAACAAACTCACATTATTTATATATATTCTTAAATATTAGTGATTATATTATATTATGGATGACATATAATCGAGATAGTCTATCTACTCATATAACAAACTCTGCTCTGGCAGAACCGTTAATATTATATATATAATATATATAGTTATATATGTCACAGCTAAAAATTATTAACTAAACAGTATTACCTTATAGTATTAGTATATATCTATTATAATATATGATATATAAATATGCTAATAATTGACCTTCTATATATCAAGATATGGACATGCACTTTATCTATATCTAATATTTCTTATTATATATAATTAGCAACTAGGTATTTTATTTTTGTATTATTATACTATACATTATATGAAAAATATATTATTGGTCCTCTGTAATTATCAAGTAGATGTAATAATATTATTGTAGATTGTTAAATCATGTCCTCTGAGAAATCGCACTTTCACAGAAAACATTATAACTCCTTAGCTCATCTCATAGTCATCTTTACCTCAATACACCAGATAATCATCCTAGTTGCTCTATGACGTATTGTATCACATCTATCTCTTTATGCGATAGTGTCACCAGAGGTCCCTGGTCTTTTAACTCACATCATTCGCTGCGAGCCAGGTGCTGCGCGAGCTACCGCAATCTATCTCTATGTGCGCCTGGATCTACATCACTGTCATAATTTATAATATCAGATTACTTTACTTATTAATAATCCAACTTGCTGCTTTGTAACAATCATGAAAGAGAGATTATATTATGCCCAGCTATCTATAGCAGGGTAAAATAGGCTAAGCTTCTCAAACACTGAGATATAGTACACTATATCATATATATCTTTGGCTATATTAATCACACCACACTAAATCTTTTAAAATAATCCATTGAGAATCCTATAAGACAAGCCACAAATAAAACACACCATTCATAAACAGGATATGTAAATAATAACTTATATTGAGAGATAAATAATCACACTAGGTAAAAGAACCATAAATACATATAATGGACTATATTAAATTCATTTAGGACACAAATTAACCTGCCCACCCAAGAGTTTATATCCAACCTGATCTGATGTTTAGAACTACTTTGAAAGCATACCTTCACCTATTCCCTATAAAAGAGAGAGTCGCCTACTTTGAGTAATAGGTGCACTGAAACTATGTAAAACAATTTATACGAGGGTTATAGTGTACTGGTCTAATATCATATATAATGAAATATAAGTAGTAGAACGAGATATAGTAGGAGCCCGCGAGCACATAGAGAATCCTCGGGACAACTCGTCAATATCTTCACATATTTACTACCATAAGATGATTATTATTGCGCATTAATATTGTATCACACTCACTGATATATTTATTATTATCGCACAATACCACTACTATTAATCCAATACATGTAACCTAATATCCTAACCTATATAACACCTGTATGACATAATACTATTTATTATCATACATAGCCTTATGTGGGTGAGAACCCTTATTCACAAATTGCATTATAGTATAAAGTCTAAATTATATATACATAATAATAACTGGATTCTCCTCAGTCAATGCAGTCAAATGTAAACTATGTAATTCTGCATAAAATTATCTAAAAGGTTTGTCACTGACATAGACCTACCTTTTCTGAAACCGTGCTGGAGTCATACAATACCTTATCTTGTTATCTTCTAAATATTCTCTATATGACCCTTTCAGTACTTTTCCAAACCTTTACAACCAGATACGTAATATTATGATAAATGGCTAAACTGGTCATAGTAATTTCCCAAAATTCTATTCCTTACTTATATAACCTAGTTTCTTATATAATATATAGGCACATAACTAATATAGCCTGTGGTGTTACCTATAGTTTGAACTTACTATTTGGTAACCTCACCAAATGATTATAAATGAGATCGTCATTAAAAATTACAATAATACAGATGCCTTTGCAATGCTTGAATACTACCCCTCTTTACAGAATCTACATATATAATATATAATACCATCAAGAGGGCCTGCAGCTTTACTTATGTCAATATGTTCTAATAAACCTGATTTAAATATCTTTTTACATCAAATTCAAATATTCTGAAAGTACTATATTATGTTACCAGTGTACATACAAAGAACTATTAGTTATACTACGTAACGAACTATTATCTATATCATTTCAACTCAGTAGATACACTGAACTCACAAGAAAGCTTTTGAGAATGTTGACACAAGCTCCTTATCTGACTCACTAGTATATTTAATAAAACAATATCATTTATAAAACTACAGCCATTATTCATTAAGGTTCAAAGGTTTTTAAAATTTATAAAAGTGGATAATTCCTTTCACTTTCAGGTTCAATAGCTATTCCTGTGCTAATAAAATTATCTGAGCTCTAGTCTTAGGCCTACTTATTGATATGGTTTAATATAGTATATTCAATGTTCTAATTTTTACCTATATAATTTTTAATACTAATATATAATACTATCCCTATTACTCTTAACTCTATAACTTGAATGATTTAATAACAATCTACGTAGCTATTTTTCATATAATTTTATGCTCTTATTGCTCTTCTATTTACACAATCACCAAACAGGTTATTATTTCTCTATTGACCACCTACTATAATGGGGTTTAATCTTTAAATATACATGACATGATATTATTCAAATATTAAAGATTATGTTTAAAATGTTATCACTCACAACATGATATAAAACAGTTTATGGTCTTATATATACTCATATATCCCAGTGCAGTTGGTACTAATAGCATGTATCTCGAATTTGGTAAATCGCCTTTCGGAAATTACTTATGATCTTTATCGCTTATAACTTGTAAGTTTGGGCCAGATATATTATTCACTATTCACATATTAATATCTAATTATCAATATTATAGTCTCACTAACGTACCTCTAAAATTACTCACTCACTCTATACTTTCACATCCACCATACTTTATTTAGTTTAAGTTTAATATATTAAGTCTTTAAAAGATAGCATCGTATATTGTGGAGTTTCTTGAGTGAGACATCTAGTATTATCAAATAGTTATATTCTAAGAATACATTTATATTTTAATGAGAATGCAGTAACTATTACTATGGTCCCATATTAGAGCTATACTAAGGATCCAATATGAATTGCCAGGATTATAATTATAAAATCACCTACATTATGAACTATATATTTTTCATAATATAACTTGAGTGGCTGCGTCCAATTTACTTTCACAAAATCCTAGACGTTACTAATTACTGGTACTCTGGCCAGGAGGTCCTATAAAATGCCCCTAATTCTAATATAGTATTTATATTTGATTAATATATTATAATAGTAGGATATTCTACCCCGAGCTCGACCAGTGGGCACAGGAATCATGTAACCCAAACATCCGCATAATCTTCTCTTAAAGGTATACCACGCCTCATTCAGGACAGGAATTATGATATTGCTTAATATAAATCAGAGGAGCGCGCCAACCAACTACTCCAGACCCTTCTTTGCCTCTACGCTTGGTATATAATATATAAGAGAATATCCACATAATATTAAATCGCATATTCCTGAAAACGGAGTACTCACAAATATATGATCATATACTAACGACATTACATAAAATACTGACCTCAGTGTTTGACAAAAGTGAATAATGGGGAAGCATATTTGTTATTATAGAATTTCTTAACAATGCTAATAAGTGATAATATATAGAACTACACTCATCACAGCGCTGAGTCTAATCTGTTTATATATTCTAGGACTATGAGCAATTTTGAGATGTATATACTTTTGATTACTCGAAATGTCTGTATAATTTATTATTTATTGCTATCTAAAATACATATTATTAAACCTGTAACAATATATTAGTATTTTATTTAATTTCCCCACTATTATCAGTATACCATTTGATTATTAGAATTTACGTTCCAGATTTAGCACACCACTTATACCTAACTTTAACATAGTTTTTTTATGCTAAATCACAGTCTCCACTGAGTTAACGTAGAGTAAAAAGCTCACACTTTATGTGAGGCGACTCAATGTGAAACTCCAAATTGCTGGCAAAAATGATCTTTTATACCAGAAATATATCTTACCTACAATAATTACCTATAAAACGCTATATATTATTCTCTGAAAAACAATTTCCCAACCCTTTCATTTACACCTATAATAATAATAGTCTCCTTATGTTTCATATTTCAATTAATTCTATATCCTTTTGGTTATAAAAGAATTTCTAAATCATGCACCTTCTCCACTAGCTTTCATCTTCTGAATCAATCTCCTATAATGCTGCTATTAATTCTTCTAACCTCTATGCCCTATATCATTTGTACCCACACTGCAAACAATCACAACTCGAGAAACAACAATTGTAGATCATCTCATAAAATCAAAACCTATCCAAGAGTATCTACTCCTCTGTGTCATCTGTGTATGACAATTATCTCATCGATGTCTATTTATTATCCTAGTCTAGAGACACAGCTCTACTCCCAGAGTATTGAGTGTATCATATCACCAGAGAGATCCATATTGAGTCATTATTTATCATTCAGAGTCACTGTATCACGCCTAACACTAGGAACGCGATACGATCTCTGTGAGGACATACTCTAATGAATTTATCGCTTC
This sequence comes from Trachelipus rathkii, assembly GCA_015478945.1. NCBI lineage: Eukaryota > Metazoa > Arthropoda > Malacostraca > Isopoda > Trachelipodidae > Trachelipus > Trachelipus rathkii. The sequence continues at coordinate 4,756 of JABUQX010013477.1, forward strand.
CGCGGAACTCAACAATGAATATGATCAGAGTCTGAACCCACTAGTTACTATGAGAGTACATAGGTATCAGGCGAGTACTCGTATCTTATTTATACTGGAATATAGCTCATGCAATCTTTAATAGTATATTATTTCCAGTTATATACTAATCAATACTCTATAATCATTTAACACAACTGCCATGACCTATTCTATCTATTATAAAGACATCTATACATTTTATGGCGCGACTGAAATATTACTAATCTCACAATCTTATCACGCAGCGCTACGTTTGAAGGTGTGAAGCACTGGCGAGTGTACACGCGGTGTGACTGATGCGTAGCCACTATCCTAATCAGGTCGCCGACCAATCCTCTTATGAGAGCGTACACTGCACATTCCCTTATCATATTAACATAGGGTTTCTCAAATATGGCAGTAACGAGGAAATACAAAGTCATAAATACCATACATGGATGAATCTTATCTTCTATTTTCAAATCACATTCTATGTTTCATTTTTCAATTCTTGTACAATCTCCTTCCTTAACACCACATTCTCTGCATTCAAATCACAAGCATGAAGGCATGACTTTCACATAATACACTATACTCTTTATATTACTAGAAAACAGGAATTACAGAACACAGAACATATACTTATTAAATATTATTATTAGCTTTACTAACTTGTAGCTATTATTTATTTAACCAACTACAGTTTAAAATATCACTAAAGACCCTAAAAAGAAATAAACTAATTCTCATTTAAAAATAAGGTATTAAATTTAATTACAGGCTCGTAAGGATCTGGAGTGGCTGTTAAAAGCACAAAAAGAAAAATATATATTCAATATAAAATGGATAGAGGCTTAACCATTCTTTACTTCAACTGGGAACTTAATTTAATTTAATATTATCCCTAAATTAAAATTATACACAATTATTAAGGACTGTTAATTTTACATTACACAATAGATAATCTATTTAAGAATCCAAATAGACACAGAAAACAGTAAAAAAATGTTACAGGTAAAGCTTATAAATAAAATTATATTAGTAATAAAATATGAGCTACACTTAGGCTACTAGGTATTCATTGTCATGAAATTTAATGTTATGTTCTTAATTAAATTCAACATAATTATATATTAAATATATATATATATAATTTAGGAAAGTGAGAATATGTTTTAATGCTATTGAATCACTACTTAATTCAATATAATACTCATGCAAAACAGTATACAGGAACTCTCTTAACTATACTCTATAGCGCTATATGGGAGTTAACTCTATATCCAAAATTAGTTACACTAATATAGTTAGGCCTAGGGTATAGGCTATCAATAATTTAATAATATTATTCACACAAAATTATTGTTTTAAATTGTTAAATATGACATAGAAGTGACAAATCTCTTTTGATGATTAAAGGTTAATTTTTTTTTTTTTTTTTTTTTTCTTAAGAAAATGTTGCTAACTTTCAAATTAAACACAAATATATATTATAGAGTAAATAATTTAGGAGAGAGCATAAAAATTATTAACTATAAACACCACTCACTCGATATAGGTACACTACAATCATTGTATTCATGATTATCTATTAATATTTTATATTTTGGCGAACACACACACGAAAGCACAATCATCTTATATACGTAGTAAATGAGTAATAATATATATAAATTATTATATATATAATTAATATATAATATATATATATATTATAATATATATATATATAAAATAATATAATATATATATAAGTAAATTAATTAATATATATATAATATTAATATATATATAATATATATTAATATATATATATATAAATATATATATAATATAATATATATTAATATATCTATAAATATCATTAGAGATCATTTTATTATTAATATTAATATATAATATATAGTATATATATATAATACAATAAATACCGTTCTCAGCCGATATTTAATAAAACATGAACATACATTAAATTCAATACTTGTATTGTGTGAAAAGAAAAGTATATATTAAAGAAGAGAAAAGAAGTTAAAAATAAAAAATTATGGTTTCAAAATTCCATATCTACATGTCAAATTTAATTTTAATTGCCAATGCATGGTTTATATATAATGATAGGTTTATTAAAATATTAGAGACAGTAAGAAGCACAATGGACCTATACTCGATGGATGATGTCCAGTATTACTAACCGCACTACCAAACATGCTCTCATGCAAATCCGCAATAGCCCCTAGGGACTTGATTCAAATTTACCTGTATACTAATAATAATCCCACCATTTGGCGTAGTTACAAAATTATAATAATGATTATATTGTAATACCCAAACGCATGCACAATACCTTTAATCATACTAAATAAGTTATATATTGAGGAGGTTACACACATATGCTAGATATAACTTATATAACTTAATTGAATATTAGATCACTTAGTTACTAAAAACACACGTCACAAATTGCACTTCGTCTAAGTATATATAATCATATATTGATAATCCACAAGTCCAACATAATATCTATACCAATATCACCTTATATAATATATGTCTTAAATGTAAGCAATTAGAGTCACCTCAATCACCTCTATTTATTATGGCAAACACTCATTCACCAAAAAATTTAATAACAATCACCTATTATTGACCTAGAAGAATGTGATTTCTTAATAAAAGTATAGCAAGAAGCATAATATTAATAATATAGCTTTTCTTCTATAAATTTTCACTTGTTTAAGCACCCTCACATGTGAGCTTCACCGTACCGTATGCTCTACTATGTTAAGTAATTTATTTGTATTTTTCATTATTTTTTATTCTGTATTTAGATGTCCAAATTATAACCAGGAGGATAACTTATAGTACCATGAAAAAATAGTTATATCTAGGGTGTTCCAGTGCATACCACCGCACATGGAGTGGTGGCGACATACAACTATTTCTTCTATTCCTCTAATATGAGTTTTTATAAAATAAATTCAATGTGGTTCACCTTATCTCCTTCCTCGTTCAGCCATTTCTTAACTCAAGCCTCACTTACACTCCGAGATAACCCTAGACCATATCATCACTTGTTGCTTTTTCACTGGGTACGAGTTGCGACTTCACATCAAGTGGGAGGGATAATACAAAGTCATATATACTCTTATATAAATAAGGTTTAGGCCTCATAACTTGAGCCATATATCGTATACTTTCTATTAGGGGTTGGCATAGGTCCAGGGTATCTATAAGCACAATTAAATGGAACAATCCTTACTGGTTAATTCCTTGATCTTGTAAACAACATTCACCAAATTTTATTTATCGAACAACTATGGGGATGGCAGTCGGTTATTAAGGCGTTTGTAGTCGGCTGTCCAAACACTTGGCGTTGAGCTCATCTTATATGCCATTATAGCTGCTTATAATCCACCTATTAAAGATTTATCTTGATATGTTCTTGGTCGCACAATACCAGATCTTCAGCTCAATCCCATCTACATAGAATATCATAATTCTGTAGTTAAAACTATTAAATTATAACTGTAGATAACCTAGGATATGATAATATAGAACTCATTATACACTTTTTTAATTAAAAAATCACTATTTATTATTTTAAAAATTCAATTTTTTGCCATATAAATATTTTTCTTGCAACACACATTAACAAAGAATATTTAACAAAATAGATACAATTCCAATCCAGTTGTAATACATCCTTTACACTTAATTCCTCATTATATAAATATTGAGGCTGTGATCGACCACTATTTGGAGTATTCATCTGCTAAAACTAAGTAATGACAGTTTGCATTTAAATTCGCTGAGAGTTACTATTAATCACATATATTACTGAAATTATATAGTTATATATTATTTCATATGAAATATAATGTAAGAACAATAGTGGCCTCACTCGAATGCATCTCAGCAGCACCCGTCATGATGGGCTGACGAGTTAATTGGGGCCACTGGCACTGTACCTAACTGGTTGGATAATTATTTAATACCTAAATGCATAAACCATCATAAATTGCCTAAAAATCTTCTAAGTATTGTACCCACCAACACAACTGTTTTCACTATATCTCAATCTGAAGTTAAAAACCTAGGGCAAAAAGCAATATCTGGGCTGCGTGGGGAAACTGATGTGATCTAACAACGCATTGTTTACCACTCTAATCTCTTATTATTCTAACCTCGCCCGTTAATTAATCTTAACACTCAATCTTCCTTAGTTTTAGGCTCCGCGCGGCTCCTGGAAACCAAGGCTCACCACGGCTGCCGGGCTACGGAGGCATTCCTAGCTCCGGCTTCCGGCTCTGGCTCCGGCTCCACTCAGGCATACCAATCACTATTTTAAATAATCCGCTTCACGATTAATTCTTTATTTATGAATTAAAGAATATATATTTTCTTTGACTCTCGGTATCCTTATTATATATAATATGAATATATATGTCCCCATACTTGAATAATATGTGGGAGAGTAGCTATATCTTTTCGCAGGTATATTAATAAATTAATTATCTGAAATAAGTTGTAAATTATATATATAAATATAAATATTATATAATATATATATTAATATTAATATATATATATATATATATGTATATAATATATATAATAATATATTAATTAATATATATATATATATTATATATATATATAATAATATTATAATTATTATTATATGTAAATAGTAGCAGTTCTATATTATAATATATTATATATTATAAATATATAATATAATATATATATGATGTGTGTATATTGATTGATGTAGTGTGTGTCTGTTAATTGTGGTACCTGCTTTTGAGGGGTTCCCGCTACCACTTATTTTAACGATATACCCTTAGAACATTGAATCATAATCATATTCTATGATTTCCTACTGGTGATGATATTGATATATATATAGCTAGTATACACCCATTATCACCCTAAGTAGCTTAGGTATTTAGACTAGATGAGGATCAGCTGAGATAGATAATATATTAATATATATATAATACTTAGTATAATACTGAGGAAAGTTAATATATTATATATAATTATTAATAAAATAATAATTAATAATAATAATTATTAATTTATATAATATAATAATATATTAAATAATAATAATAATAATAATAATTATATAAATATAGTTAATAATATTTTATATAAAACTTTTAGAAATTAGACACCGTATATAATTAAATCTATAAAATTACCTGCAGCTCACACCGTATTTCATATTATTGTTTCAAATTATCAAATATATTTCACACATTTATTATTATTATATATATTATTATATATTTATATTTAATTGATTATTAGTATCCCATCCTCTCCCCAATTACTCTTGATAGTCAGTTTATATGACGAGCCTATAGAGTATTGGAGGTGGAAGGTATTCCAAGAACACAGTAATTCCCTATAGGTTATAACTTGTATCGATGCAAGTTATGACAATACTTTATCGTCGAATAATTATATCAGAAAACCGATATTAAATGATAGTGACTATTTTATACAATCACTCATTTACTTTAATTGGTAGTACATCGGAGCAACACTGGATATGATATATATATATATATATATATATATATATCATATATATACCTCTTTATTACTTATAGCTTAATAACTATCAGTTACTTCATTAATACTTATGTAATACAGTAACTAGGTGATATGTGTTATATATATATATTTTTATATGAATGATATATATACATTATAGTATAGTATATATTATGTTATTATATATTATAGTATATACTATATATATATATATATAATTAGTATATATATTATATTATTATATATATATTATATATATAATATATATATATATAAGTTGACAAGTGATAAGATATTCTTAGTACTAACATCCAAAGGCATTATTTATTAATTAGAACAGAAAAACGAAGATTTCTTCTAGTCACATTTAATAACCTGGTCAGGAATGTAGGACACTCAATTGATGGTAATGTGGGGGATGTGCTTGTAGTGTTCAAGATTTTGAATATAAAACGGCTATATATGCTGAGACTCGGGAAATTTATGTTTAATGTCAATTATGAAAGGTTTTTTATTTCAATGAGTATAAACTAATAGAAGTACTTTAATATTTATTTAGATGTTCTGGTTTTATATATTGGAGAATAGAAGGATTTAAGTATATTATGTTTTATTTTTTCCCACAATCGAGTTTACTTTATATAATCAATTTGGTATGTTTGTATTGGACATGAAATTTTCCGACTGAATGACTTAGTGAAATAGCCCGTTTAGTTTTTGATTGAATGTATGACACTTTGAAGAAAGCGTTTCAACACGTGTCACAGGGTAATTACGAGCTTTAATTGTAGTACACAAGTTGATATGTGGAGTTGTATGCGAAGTGTACTGTTGGTAACATTGTGAAACTGCAATGGAAAAAATGTGTCATGATTTATAGTAATGATGCTGTATTATTTTTCTCATTATTTGTTCCCTACACTGAATCATTCCAGAAATTAAAAAAAGATTCTTGCTTCCAATTAGAGTTGTCAGTTAGTTATGATTCAGATAATATATCTAGTATCAATTTTTTTTTTTTTAGATATTATGAGAGTTTGGGTTTAAATTTCTTCTTTAAGGGTGCAAATGCAAAGAAAAGGGTAGAATGTAATTGTGAGTAGTATTAGGTCACCTTAGGCTCGCTGACGTTACATAACATAACCACAAAATGATAAGGAGGACAGAAAGCATGAGACTTCAAGTAGGATGGCCGGCAGCCGAGGAGTTAATAAAGGTTCACGATTTGTTCACTACTAAGGGACTATAGGCATATCTATAGGATTAGGGGTATAGAGATATTATTAGGATATAGTATAAGGTATTATGATTTAATGGTATATCATTCTAGCTTTACACGTGCGACATTTAATTATGTAGATTAATCATCCTGTAGTCTTCAGTGATCGTTAGTTATTGGTTGATATTTATGAGTGACAGGTAAGGTCGTAAGGGGAACTTGGCGATAGGTGGTTAGTAATTATGTAGAACGGATACGGCATAGATAGGTGCGTTGCCTTACTAGCTGAGGATTATTTTAGTACCAGAACTTAACAACACCCCTTTATATATCAGAGTGACGCTTTCGTAGGCATGACTGTCTAGTCTAGAAAATCAGAATTGAGTTGGTGTGTATCCTAGGATTGAACTAGGTAAGAAGGAGATAGAAGAATTAGGATAGTTAATTAAGAATAAATCTAGGGGTTTGATTCTCCTGATCTACGAGTTAGTACATGTTTATCGACCTCGCACTCTTTTAACGCCTCTTTCTAATGCGATAGCTCGTATATGCGGAATACAACGAATTTGATTCGCATATGTAAGTAATCGAACACTGTTATGAATGATTTCTGTGGTTTAGCGCGGAATCGATTTCATTCTAAAAGAAGTCTAGTATTAGATATTATCTCATGAGCCCTTTTTAAAATTTTAATGTTTCTTGAGTATGAAGCTCGGAGCTCGTGTTGTTCTAGTATAGCTTTTTGAGGTATGCCGCAGTCGATTTGCCGTAATTGACGGATATGTGGGTTTTCAGTCCGTTTCGTTTTTTAGAACGGCTCGTCATGACATACGTTTTTGATAGAGTGGCTGTACCAGCATTCGTCGCAAAACTACTCGTGACGGTGGTGTCAAACAGGGGTAGAGAGTCTCAAAAAATAAGATTCCCGTAGTTATTTCAGACGCCTATCCACCATGGGCACCAGCACAGATGGGGTAACATTTATGCGTCAAGAAATGAGCAAAAATGAATATCATTAGCAAAAGAGGTGTTAGAAGGTCTCGTATATTCTTAAACTTGGTATGCTTGTCTTATATGTTCAAAGTTGTTGTGACTTCTGAGATTGATTTAAGTCGCTACGTCAAAAGGGGTGGGGGTCCGCGCCCCTTAAATCTTTTTAAATAGGACTAAAAGTGAAATTTGGTGAGATTTAGTAAGAAGAATTAAAATGAATAGAAATGGTATGTTAAAATTATTTGGTGCGAGATTCATATTATGGGGCCAGAGCGGAGCGGGAGCTGTGGTTCTGCGCGTGCCAGAATGGGAATTCAGAGCTACCAGTACGATATTAGAAAATGAGGTGTTACATCTAGTTTAACGGTGTACGAAATTCAATTTTTGAGGGTTTCAAACCAAATGAAGCTTTGAGACCCCTCTCGAGGGTGGTCCCTGAAAAAGAGAAGAAAAGCTTAGAAGAAGAAGACGAAGAGATGAATGTAAGGAAGAAGAAGAGGAAAAAGAAGAAGGTCTGCGCATGACGGATCATGATTGATTGTATGTGTAGGTACAGACACCGGTGTGGAGCGGTGCGTGCGAATATAGTAAAAATGTACTTTAAATCTTAAGCTAAATTAACCATTTATCTTAAGCTTTCATTTTTAGGTCCAAAAACTCTCAAATGAGTCTGGGAACCCTTCAGGGGTTTCTAGTGAAAAAAGAAGAAAAAGGGTGAGGAAGAATGCATGTAATGCGGACGTCATTAGTAAATTTGGATATAATGTGATAGGACTTGACGACGTATGCGGAATCGAATAAAGGTGGTAGGCTGAATCAGGGTTTCAATCTCTAAAAACGATCGCAAGGGTTAGACAAGACAGAGCGAGGTTCACCGCGGCCTCGGGCCGCGCCGCGCCCGGACATCAGGATGGCGAGCGCCCGCAGCGCGAATATTAACATAAAGAGCGCGAACGAGCGGGCTAAATGACGTATTTCGTAGGTTGTAAAGGTATAATAAGGTATATTAACTTTGTATTTTCGATCTATTTCACAGTAATTCCGTATTTCTGTACTATGACACGATAGTTATTATTTTATACTTAACTTTCTTATTTTTTTTTTTTTTTTTGTTTTTTTCTTTTGTTTTTTCATTATTTAGATTTCGGAAAATAATGAAACCCTTGGATTTCCTGGTTAATTTTTGTAATAAAAACATGTTTTTTTTACGACTTAAGTATAGTCAAATAAGCAGTAGCGAATAGCCAGAGGGACCCTCGCTCACCTGGCTATGAGCTTTGGTCTTTACTGATTTATTGTCTTCTATGGGTTTAACTGTCTAAAGTCCTACTCACGAACACACTTCTGGTCGGAAAAACAACTATATAGTATTTATAGTATTATATAGATATGATTTAATTATATAGTAATGTAGTAATGTTAACATTAGGTGTATATATATATATATATATATATATAATAGTAGGTATAATCAAGTAAAATACATTTAATTAAACATCGACATTTGGAAGAGTATGGAGTTGTGTAGAATTTATGTTCGCGTAGTCTGCTTACTTGTTTGTATCAGGCCCCAAGGAATGGGCGGAAAAACATTTCCTGTTATTAAACATATTAAGAGAGATGGAAATTTTTGAACAGAACAGTAAGAAATAGTGGTGTTAAGTTGTTTTATCAGCGAAAAATTTGCAGAATATAAGAAAGATGAATTCTCGAACGAAGGACAAGGGAACACGGCGATGATAATGTGATGGTTCCTAAAATTCATGTATTAGATGATTTTAATGCTAAGTTTTAAAAAGAGAAATAGGCTGAAACGTTTACTGTTATTTTCCCATCATTTCATACTCTCTGGTATTTTCATAAACCTGAAGACATTAATGTTTTATAGAATAGTTATGAGAGATATATCTTTAAACAACAATATTTACTCTTCGCGTCAGAGAGGTTGTTTCTCAGTCTTTGTTACATATTAAAGATTACTCAAATGTGCATAAGCTTTATATAGTTAAGTTAAAGTTATAAAAGAAGTTAAATATTGTTTCTCATAAGGTTATTTAATGTGTGATGACTTCATCCTAAAAACAGTATAGATTTTGCTACGTATAACATTTTACCATTCTGAAAGATTGAAACATGTAGTTCATACGCTGAATAATTGAGATCTGGTTGTTAATATATTATCTTTAAAATTTTAAAAACTAAAACAGCTGAAAACGTAAACTAATCTGTAACCCATAATTGCATCCAGTGTTATGACAGGTCTGTTAAATCTTATAAAAGGAATGTTCCTTAAACAAACCTCAGAAGGTGAAGCTTCGGCCGGACACAGAAACCATATTAAAAAACTCCTCTAATTATAGCAAAAATCTGAAAAGTAAAGAAGTTAACTTTCAGAAAGGAGGTGGAGTGTTCCTACATTTACTTTTTTCAGCCATAGCCCTCTTGATAACTAAGTGATTATCCCCATAATGAAGAAGGTTGGTGTACTTCCATATATGAGTATGAGAAAATGAAGTATAATAATATACCATTCTGATCACTACACCACAGTCGTCTAGTAAACCTCAACAGTACAACTATAACAGAACCTTAAGAGGGTTACCTTCTCCCAGCAATTATACAATTACAACACATAGAGTCTCATATCAAATGATTCAGGACAGTATCTTCAACCTATACCTCAAATTAGCATGATATCGAAAGTTGAACAGGATAAACGCATTATGAAAAAGAAGGTGCTTAGGATACTTAAATTCAAAGAACATCAACATTCCATGAAAAGTGCTTATATTCAGAAGCATCAGAAATTAATAAGATCTTAAAAACTTACATTCTATGCATCATTAAGATAAGTCGAAACTCGATGGATTCACTAACACTGCGAGGGCTTAATACTGCTGGGAAAAGAAGCATCCTTTTAAAATTCTAGGAGATGAAGCTTACCAAATAGAGGTGGCAAGCTGGACTAGCTTTTATAATATTTTAAAAGATATTTCTCTATTATGGAATGAATTAGGACAAATCATTATTCGATAACGTGAAATTTGTCAAGGATCAAATTAATGTTGAATTTGATAGGCAGACTTCTGCGTGATTGAAGAAAGGTGAGATGTTTATAGGTATGGCTTCTCAAACAAAGAATTCAGGACTATTAATTCCCGAACTTTAATCTTAAATACAAGATAGCAGACTTGGATATATCGTCCAAGATGTAGAGCAGATACAAGTCGTCGGTACTCTTGAGCCCTTCAGTTATACAGTTTAGCGTGTGTACAGAGGAAGAAATAAGAAACCCATAAAGTAATCTACAATGGAATTATTCGTATTTGGTAATTTATATATATACTATAATATATGATATACAAGTCAGTATTAATATATTATTATATATATATATATAAGTCCATATATAGTATATATTATTATATAATATAGTTATATATTAATGCGTTTAATTTAGTTGAGTGTGATGATTAATAAAATATATAGCCCATTCTTTTTTTTAACCTTATATTCCCTTTAGGTCATATAGTAATATATAATATATATATATATATAGTATAAAGTAATTATTATATAGTATATATAGTACTATATAGAATATATATCTATATATAATATATTATATATATATATAGTTTTAACTTGTGTCAGTATTCAATGAGAGGAAGGCGAGGATTGATAAGTATTCTGTCAAATTGGGAAAAATTAGTTTGGCGGGTTAACTAGATTGCGCTGCACAAGTTTACAAACACTGATGAAAAAAAGGAGTTGAAGAATATTCTAGAGGTGTAAAGATGCTTTTACTTTAACATATGAACCTGTGCGTCGAAATTTAGGCTACCGCGGAACCATAGCCATCATATCGATAATGTTTGGCAATTAATAGATTTAACGGAAATGATTTAAATAAGTTCTTTATAATGAAGGGTTTACATATTATCTTTTTTAACTATAGACGGTATACTCTAGGATCTTAGGTTCAAAGTTAAAAGATAAACGAAATAGATACAGTAAGCGGGATGCAGTGAAGAGAATATTTAAGGATGATGATAGATAATCAAACCTGATTCTGCACGGATAGGGGTAGCCGAATTTATAGATAGGAGAGTTTTAGGGATTATTCTGGAATAGCGATATAGTATACTTTTTAACATAGTTTTCGGTAATATAAGTGCTATTAGTAGAAAGAGTTTAAAGTACGATTTAATAGAACGAATGCATAGGATACTTTACTAAGATTGAAGTAGTTTTAGAAGTATAACTTGACATACTCGATGACCTAGCTATTCTTACAATAGATCTTTCGTAATAAAACTATAAAGACATCATTTGAACTGGAGACACCATCGGTGATCCAACAAAACCCAAGAGATGTAAAAATTAAGGATAAATCCCGTATAAACGTAGAATGAATCTGTAAGAGTGTCTAGAGCTGATGACAGGTTTAGAAAGGATAAAGCGAGGTTGTCTAGAGAAGTTTTTAAGGTAGACAGTATATAAAGAATTTCTAATGAGGGAGCTTTGAGAATTATTTAACCTAAAGATTTAGTATGGAGAAGTTAAATAGGAGGATTTTACTAAAGCAGAAATACAGAAAATACTAGATTCGATCTGAGAGTAAATATGATATAAAATAGAAACAATAATTAGTGTTAAAAGGTAGGGGTAAAAAATAAACAGTATTTGTGAAAGATGGGTGGCTACATAAAAAAGTTTGTTAATCCTATATAAAAGCTAGTGAAATCAAGAAACATTAATTAGTATCGTAATCTGGAGCGAGTGTAGATCATTTTCTTTATTTAACTCTGCCATCTTCGGCATCTTTGGACTTAGATCCTGAAATAATGAAAGTTCTGAAGATTTTCTACAACGAAATAAATGAACCCTATTACTTTAAAGAGGATCTTGAGGGTAGGATATGCGAGATGTATAATTAGTAATGACAAATTATTGAAATCTTTCCCTCAAGGCGAAGTCATGGGATAAGTGGTGATAGAGGTTGCAGATTATAGTGTTAAGATCTTATTACATAAAGAAACATCCGAATTTAAAGATAGACGTGTGACAAGTAAAAGGATTGGAATATTTTCTATGAAAATTTCGTGGATTAAACGCGAGGATAATTTACCAGTTCAAATCCATGACATCCACAGCTATT